>MU764189.1:5182-27551 GCA_026770625.1 Nicotiana glauca | reverse complement strand
AGGCTCTAGACTCATGACCCCCAAGTCTTTGGGAGTGTATTCGGTGTTATCCTGATATTCAGTTTGGTTTCTATATATATATCAATTAAAACTTTTAGCGTTATTGTTAATTAATGATATTCAAATAACTGGTTTTGAGCTTCATGCTCGGGTTGAGAGTGTAAATGGTCGGGCTTGCCTAGCAATTGTGTTAGGCACCATCACAACCGGGATTGGGATCGTGACACCATGCTTATCCGACACATTTTCTTTTGACAAGATCTGCTACTTGGGAGCAGCACCAATTTATTAGGAGAACTTGGTTATAATAATACTGGCTGAGCTCAGCAATCTGGCTTCCCATCCAAGTGGGCCATCAAAAGAGTTGAAATGTAACAAAAATGAATGTCAGCGCACCTATGTGTATATTTTTCTATTTGTGGGGTGAGGTGAAGTTGCAGGGATGGAAAGGAATTTAGAATTGGGTTTAAGGTTTGGGGGAGCTGGCAGATGCGGAGTTTTTGGATGGTTTTAGCATGAAAAATGAGATGGAATAATTTCCATGGTCTTTTTTTTTTTTTGAAATTCAGAGACAGTGACAATGGAGGCTTAACGAATTCTATAGGTGTTGGGCTGACTAGGGGTATTCTCCTCTAAGGATTAGGAATTACTAATAATTTTATAGGGAGTAGGAATTAGGTTAGGTCAAATGGGGAATGGGTATGGGCTTAATGTTTTGGGCTATTCGAAATTGGGCCTTTCCAGCCCAAAAATCTTAATTCTTTTCTACAAATAATGTAAAACCTACACTATAGAATACATATAATTATAATTAATTAAAATAAATAATATTATATTGTAAAACTATTTTTGGTATTTTTCAAGATTATATAAGAATAAAAATAGATAAAAATAGGTGAAAATACATTAATTACTAATTAACCTTAGATTAAATAGACTTGAAACAATTTTTTGTGTTTTTAATTTTTTTAAGTATTAAATAACAATAAAATTAGTATATTAAAATCCTAAAAAAATTCAAATAACTTAAATAAATATATAAAATATGCAAAACTGCTAATATAGCTTGAAGACGTGGCGGTAAAAAGTTACATGTTTACAGTACTAATACATCATCAAGAATACCACAGGGTCTCTTTACTGTCTGGTCAACCAGCTGTAGTAACATAGACGTGGGTCTAACTCTCCCAATGCCTAGCCTTTTGTAGATAGCTAGGGGCATAAGCTTTGTGCTTGACCCATATTACACAGTGCCTTAGAAAATGCCGGGTTGACTATCGTGCATGGGATTGTGAAACTCCCTGGGTCAGACAGCTTCTTAGCTATTGGTCTCATCGCAACAGCACTGCAGGTCTGAGTTAGTGTAACCGTGGCCAAATCTTGAAATTCGAACTTGAGGGACTCAAGTCCTTCATCATTTTTGCATAACCAGATATCTCCTTTAAAGCATCAATCAATGGAATGTTTACTTGAATTTGCTTCAAAATCTCCAAATATTTCTTGTACTGCTAATCTCTCTGATACTTGGCCAATCTCTGTGGGAATGGTTCTGGAGGTCGCTTCTTTCCTTTGATTTGATTTTTTTTCTTGTTCAGGCACTACTTCTACTATCAGTTTCGATGCAATGCCAAGTCTCTTTCACAGCCTCTTAGTATTTGTTGGCGGTCTGTTGCGCATGTTGTACTGTCATCTCAGTTAACCCTGCTGAATCATCTATCTCAATGGGTACTGGCACCAATGCCTCAGTCGGTTGCTTTCGCGAGTAATTTCTTGCTCCAGATATATGCCTCTACCATTTCGGAGACTCACTGCCATAAGCTGCTTCGGGTCTTGCTCTTTTGGATTGATTTGTGTGTCTGCAGGTAACGTTCCATGAGGAAAATTATTTAAGGCCATAGAAATGTGTCCTAGTTCGACCTCAATATTCTTTATCGCCGATTCATGTGAGTCTACTCTGTCAGTTAGTTTTCCAGTGGACCCAATCACTTGTTGCATCATTCCCTCAAGTTTAGCAAACCCATCTTCGTGTCTCATAGTCTATTGTTGTTGAGGTTCTTGATAAGTGTGCTGCTGATTTTGCTGGTTGTAACCCTGTTGCCTTCAGTAGGGCACCACTTGACCCTGTGGTTGCATAGCCCCAAGATTATTGTTGTTGTTGTACTGCTGGTGAGCTGGTCTATATTGTTGATTCTGCTGACCCCAATTCTGACCACCTTGTCTCTGACCCCCATAGTTGGCCACATAATTCATGTTTTCCTGATATTGTTAGTTATCACCTTCAGCACTCCACGAGCAGACATATGGTTGATTAATGCATAATGTACATAAACCCCCATTAGTTACATAAACTATGTGTACCTGCTGCTTCTGGCCTGATTCATCAACTTTTTTGGTGAGGATGCTCATTTGTGTCACTATAGTGGCCATATTTTCAGTTATGGAGTTAGTTGGGTCTAAGGCCACTGAGTGAACCACATGAGTGATTGGAGCATTTCTTGTTGTCAATACTGAGTTTTGTGCCATCTTGTCAAGTAGGATCTTGCTTTCTCTGATAGTTTTTCTCAAAAATGCTCCACCTGCTGAAGCATCAACATTGACTTTCAAGCTATCTGCCAAACCCATATAAAACCTCTGCCCCATCATTTTCTCTGGAATACCATGATGTGCACATGTAACCAGCAGACCCTTGAACCTCTCCCATGTTTCTTGTAATGTCTCTGTTGGTTTCTCTCTGAAGCTCAATGTCTCATCAATTTGTTGAGCAGTCTTGTTGGGTGGGTAAAATATGTTCACAAATTTCTTGACTAAGTCCTCCCAAGTAGTGATAGAGTTTATGAGGAGTGAATTAAGCCAAGTCTGAGCCGCCCCCATAACTAAGAACACAGTCGTATTGCTTCCGGTGTCACGTTATGTAGCCTCTGCATGTCACAAATTGATAGGAAATTCTTCAGATGCTGCTGAGGATATTCAACATATGACCCTTATTGATACCCAAATTTTCTCTATATTTTTTATATGCATAAATACCTTCAAAATAGCATATACATGCATATATAAGCATGCACAAGATTTTTATAATTTTCCCATAATCTTAGGGATATAGATTGATCTATTTTCTCCCTTTTTATTCATAAAACCCCCAATAATTATCCCTCAAATTATTTTTTTAGTGATTTAGTCAATTAATTTTTATATTTATTCCAAAATATGGTTGAAATATTTTTTTACGCATTTTTTATAATTGCATTTTATATTTTTAAAGCTAAATTGCATATAATTGCAATGTATAATTACATTTATATGTGTAAAACTGATCTCCTATATTTTTAAAATGTTAAATATCTATTTTAAATTATTTTATTAAACAAAATTATTTTTCAGAAATTATTTATTATTTATTATAAATTATATGGGAAAAATTGGCTATTTAAAATATAGCCAGATTTTCATTTCAATCATACCCTAAATTAAATCTAATACCCAGCCCAATTATAGGCTAACCTACCCGACTCAAACCTAATTACCCCTACCTGACCCAAGGCCATATTAAAATCCTAGCAGTTGATCTAAAAGATCAACGACCCTCGTCTGTTCTTACCATTTTTAATTCCAAACACCCTAACCGTAGCTTATTATACACTGCTGCCTCTGTATTCTCTCATCTCCTCTCCTCTCTCAATCACTCAACCTAACCCTAGTTTCTTCAACCGCCGACCTCCCTTTCTCTGATCCTCTCCGGTGATCTCCCATTAACTCCTAAGTCTCCAATAGCTCCTCTAATGCTGTGCTTGCCTGTCCTGGGTTACGCCGACTTGTATCTAGGTTTGCTACTTGTCTGCTCTTGGCTACTCCGGTGTGATTTTAAGCGAATTCATGCTGTGCTTGTTACGATCCTTGGGATTCTTGACAGGTTCTTTTATCTCTATATGGGTTTCTTCTGAAACCCTGATTTCTGCCTCATTTCCTAGATATGTATATTTTTAAAACAATTTGAGTTTTCTTCTTTAGTATTTTAAACTGTTCTAAGAACTCTTTTACGAGAATCATCGATTTCAAAGTGTTTTCGTCTTCTTTTAAAATTATGGTTTCGAAACTCATCTTAAAACTTTGTTTAAATTGATTACTTATGTTTAAACTTCCACCTCTTGCATATTTTGACTGATTCTATGATTTTACTACCTTTCAACTCGCCTGTGTTAAAAGCCCTAATTTTTCTAGATTTTTCTTTATTTGGTTCTGTGTATTAGCATGACTGCTCGTTTCCTGTTTGAATTTCTGTGACTATCTCGCTTCGAATGTGTTTCTACTGAGTTTGTAGCCTAGATTATATCACCTCTATGTGCGTATGTTCATCTTGACTGTTCAGACTTGCATCTTTCTATCGATACTGTTTAAACCGCATGTTTGCTATGTCTGGTTATTCCTATCTTACTTTATTTTATATGTTGAATATTGAATCGTGATTTCTTCTTTGATTGATTTTGGATTCCTTAATCTATGGTTTGATGAAATACCTCCCTTTAAACCCTCAATTTCTACCTCTTCTATTCAAAATAACTAATTCACCTACCTTTTCTACTGTGGTACTTCATTTTTGCTGACTATTTCCTTAATTAGAGTGTTCTGAACTTAGCCCTAACTATTTACCTTATACTTACTGAATTTGAATCTTTCCTTATTAGTCATACACTGATTTATTTCCTTATCTGTTACTTGCTCTTACCGTTTGAATTGATTCCCTTAACTTAAGGGGGTGCTTGCCCTAGTTTTGCTCTAATCGATTCTGAGTTCCATAATTACTAGGCTAATATGATTCTTACCTTATTTCTTTTTATCTAATTTTGAACTACTATATATACATACTCTCTCATTAACGCAAACACACGAACACTTTCGTTCAAAAAGCTCTCTCTCATACTTAAAATTCCTGCTCTCTCTCTTTTGTGCTACTTGCTATTATCCTAAGTTGGCCGGCTGCAACCCAATGCTAACTATTGTGCTTTCCTGCTTCTTCACTCTTTTATGTGCTGTCACTTTACTAGTATGTCCTGATTTCAATTTAAGTCTCAAGAACAATATGTTTCTTTTCCTCCTCCGGTTCATCATGTTTCTGATTTGTTTCTACCTCTGTTTTTGTTGTTCGACATGTAATTAATCTCTTTATGTTAATTATATGCTACCCCTTAGACTCATCATGTTTATGAATGTTAAACCTTTTAGTATACCCCAATATGACTCTCTTTTACTACTGTTCTATGCAAAATACTTGGCTATCTTTAAATGACCTAATTTTGCATTAAGTCTGGGGGTTCCTTAGCCCCTTTAGCATGCTGCTAATTCTGTACCTAAGTGCTCCTATAACTGTGTGTTTGTCTATGTGTCCCCAAATCCCTTGTCCCCCCTGTTTGTGACTACTGAACCTACTTTGGTTCTATGATCTCTGGCTGTGTATGAACCCATCTTAGGGGTGTTGTGTTTGGACTGTTGTTTACTACTCCACTCTCTTTTCAAACTGTCTCTATTGTTTTATTAAACTATTTTAAGCAAATCTACTTTTTAAGTACTGTTTTCCCACTAAACTTTTCAAACTATGTCAAACACTCTCACTATATTCATAAGTCAATAGATTTTGCCCCATCTAGTATGTGTCTAGGTGTAAGCATTGCCTGGGGTCTTGAGACCTTTTGGGAACTTTGATGCACCAAGACTATGACATTGTCTATGGAATTTGAGCATTTTGTGGCTATTGGAGGCTTTGAAAACCTGGGCCTAATTGAGGGCTCCCTATAGAATAATTTCTTATTTTTCTCATTTACTTAAGTAATTCATTCATATGGTCTATAATAATTTGTAAACGAGTATCGGATAATTAGTGAAAAGGTCGGGTAGTTACATGTTTGTGGGGTAATACAGGTAGAGATCACGACTATAGGACTTTATAATTTGCTATATTTGCCTTTATAGGTAGAAACCATGCCTATAGGACCTTTGTATGTTAGAAATCATGCCTATAGGTCTCAAGTGATTCCATTGTAGAAATCATGCTTATAAGTCTTAAAATCAATTTCACAAGTAAATGCCATGCCTATAGGATATAATCCAATCCAACTTCTGTTATAACAAGTGTTCGCATGTTTTTTTCATTTGTCATCATGCTTGCAAGTTTATAAAAAATAGTATTAAACAACTAGATATCATTCCTATGAGGAATAACTCCAGAAATTCTGCCTATAGAGCTCAACTAGTTTAGTTTTAGTAAATCAATCCGATTAACGATTAGCTCGCTTCTAAAATTGGATTAACTAATTGTTTATTTTCCTAAAACAAATTCTTTCAAAACCGTCTTAATCTACCAATAGACAACATACCCATAGGGATTAAAGAGTCTATTTTAAAACTCACTTTGTTTCATTATATAAAAAATATAGTCATCAGTTTTCCGTGGATAGGCAAGCCTGTAGGTAGGGGTGGCAAAATGGTTAAAAAAACAGTTAACCACCCGTATTATCCACTAAAAAATGGGTTGGATAGTGAACTTTTTAAAAACGGGTCAAATATAGATAAGAACCATATTATCCATTTGGAAATGGATAACCAATGGGTCTAACTTTAACATTTGTAAAGCCTCAAATTAGGGGTTCCTCAAGTTAGGGAGATTAAGAATTCTCCCAAAAGTGATCATATACAAGATTTCATGGATAATATGGGTAACCCATATTATCCACCTGTTAACCCATTTTTTGTCCATATTAAATATGGGTCGGGTCGGATAATTGATCCTTTTTTTTTCATTACCCGTTTTCGACCCGAACCATATCCGACCTGATCCGCCTGTTTGCCACTCCTACCTATAGGGCGTCTTCAAAACTTACAACTCTAAAATTGTTGCTGTGACTTAATATTGTTCTGGTTTAAACAAGCTTTAAAAATCAGTAGGCAATTGATAGGGTCATTGCTTCCGAGTTTTACAAAAATAAACTGCCTGTCTTCTGTATGTTTCAATTAAACATCATGCCAGAGGATACTTCTTAACAAAAGGCCCTTATTTGTGCTTGAGTCGTGTTGCCTATGTGTATTGTTTAAGGAGGTAAACTGAGCCTCTAATTGCTCCCTTCTATCTTATGTGTTAAAGTCCTAATTGTTCTTGCCTGTCGCCTTTGTATTTTAACCTTTAAAACCTTAGGGGTTTGTCTAGAACCACCTATAGGTAGAGGTCCTAAATCCCTCCAGGACCATTAACAAGAGATGGGTAACAACAAGCAATATAAATCGCTGACCAACACTTGCTTTGAATGACCACTAAAGGGGTAGGAAGGGTAGATATGGAATATGATGACTATGTGCTAATGTCACATGTAGCCCATCATTGAGGAGTGTTTACCGGACATTGTGTGGGGTGATCCTATAGGCTAATCAACCTAGGATTCCTTTTTTTAAAAGTTCCTTTTTGTTTTATAGTACAACTTGTCCAAAACCTTTGACTTATTATTTGTGTTATACAAATAAGCCTTATTCGTAATTATTTGTTTCAAGTACTTATTTGGACTAATTCGTAAATATAAGTTTGGCCGGGACCTACAGTTGTGGACCAAGAGTGGTGCCTAACACCTTCCTTTCGAGGTTATTTCGAGTCCTTACCCCAAGTCTCTGGTAATGCAAACTAATCCAAGAGAGTTAATCTCTTTAGGTGCCCTAACGCACCATAATTCGTTAGATGGTGACTCTTCAAATACCCAATTCCCAAAAGGAAATGAGTTATTATACCCCATGAATGTCGGAACCCGGACCTCTCTCCGCGGAGGGAGAAAAAAGGGGGTGCGACAGCATGGCGACTCTGCCGGGGATACCTTTAGGCTCTTACCATAACGAACTTATCTTTTACAAATTAGTCCAAGCATGCTTTATCCCGTACCCTTCTCCCTTATTTGAATTTGACTATCCATTCCCAAGCATTTATGGTTCTTTATTCCTGAAATTGTCTTATTTCTTTGTTTTCCTTTTCCTATAACTGTCTTTCAATTATTTAAATGTTGTATTTATTTTTCCATAAGTGCAAATACTTGACTACATGTTATTAATTGCTGCATAAATCATGCTACGCATCATATTCCACTCGTGCATATCAAGTCCTATAGCAACACTTTAATGAGTGGTTACGCTCTTCCTGTTTACTACCCTTAAATTCGGAAAGGCTTATTTGCGCTAAAACTAGTCGATCAGTGGTGCAGTTGACGGTTCTGTGCCTCCCCCCTCGAGTTGTCCACTTGAGGGTACCAGTCTAAAACCCTATAGAAACCTTACTCTAGTTAAAATTGTGAATGCATCATGGTCAAACCTAGTCAGATCAGTTATGTTGTCCACATAATGATTCTTTAAGATGAGCCTTATCCAAAGTCCATCAGGTTTCCATAATCCCAACGGACACAAACACGTTTTATGCATTAATTTGGAGAACTAAATGCCAATATGTTGATCATAAATGTATAAATAGTCAAGTCCAGTGGGGGTAAGGTCTAACCCTTTTATTTTGTAGAAAATGAGGCACGAGGTCCCCAGATTCGATATGGTTAGCAATATCCCACCATTGTTGCTAGATTGGTGGGAGGACCTTTCCTGAAGTGACAAGAAACATGTGAAAAAGTATCGTGGTAACTTGCCTTCCTTGCTAGATATTGAGGCAACCAACAAATTGATCAAGGCTGCCACTTTATTTTGGGATAGTGGAAGGGTTGTATTTTGTTTCAGTGATATAGAAATGACACCACTCTTAGAAGAAATTGGAGGGCTTGTAGGGTTGACTTGGGACAGTCCCGGGCTATTATTACTGGAAAATCATATGGGCAGAGGATTTCTGAAGATGATGGGGTTGAAGAAAAATGCAGACCTAGTGTGTTTGAAGGAATCTTACGTACCTTTCAAATACCTGTACGAGAGGTATGTCTATAGAAAGTCTTTCTGCACTTACCATGATGAGGTCTCTCTCAATTCTCTGGGTCACATCTACCGCAGAGTGTTTGTATTCATTGTGCGCTTTCTAGGCCTGATAGTGTTCCCAATGAAAAATGGAAGAATCCACACTAGGTTGGCCATGGTCACCAAGACTTTGATGGAAGGGATTAATGGACAGACATATACCCTAGTCCCCATGATCAAGCCGACATCTACAAGGCTCTGGAGCGCTGTCAAAGAGGGTCAAGCATTTTGAGGGTTGTAATTTGCTGCTGCAGTTATGGTTGTTGGAGCATTTCGAAAAGGGTCGCTATCATCAAGAATTTCTGTGAATGGCTTGGAATGACCACATTGCCTTCCACCACCCTAAGCAAATGGCTTACATTCCAGATAGATTCGCTCAGCCGGAAAACACCAAAGAATGGGTAGAATTCTTTGACAATTTGACCCAGAAATACGTGCAATGGATGTTTGAATGGTTCCTAACAAACTAATTTACTGTCAGATCCAGGGATGCTCCGCACTTGGTGCTAATCGGGTTGAGAGTGATATACCTATATGTCCCTATGCGAGTTATGAGGCAAGCAGGCAGAAAATAGGTTGTACCGAGGGTTGTCAAGATGAGTCATTACAAGGCAAATTTCAACAATGACGACGTCCCTTACAAGTGCCAAGCTCAGCACATGTGGCACTACAAAATCATTGTGGAGAAGAATGCCGTTGAGCCAGACAGATATCATGTAGGGTGCGAGCCTCTCTACCCAGCATGGTTAGAGGACAATATGAAAGGGATGGTGACACCGGGGACCAGTCGAGGGAACAAAATCATAGATGAGGAAGCTGAAGCTCAAGTCAAATACAACAGGTTGCGCAAGAGGGTCCATGACTTTGAGAATGAGCACCGGGAAATACATGAGAGGAATGTGAGGTTGATCGAGGAATGGAAAGAAATGGCAGTCACTTCCAACAGAAAGCTGGAATATCTGGAGTGAGGAATAGTGGAGATGGAAGGCAAAGTCATAAAAAGGATTGAAAATTGCCAGACTGCTGAAGGAGCTAAAGAAGGACATCTGGCCAGAGCCTACCTGCTGCTGGTGCTGCGCGAGTTGGGAGACCTATATGATGGATTCCGGAAGATTGAATCTAGGGAAAGTCCTTCTAGGACCAAATAGACTAGATTTATTTGCTTTTTCCTAAAATGTAATAAGGCTAAGCGCCGGTAGTGACTTATTTTATTATTATCTTAGTGTTATTTTGGGATTCGTCTATTTTTATACTATAAAATGAAGAATTTATTTCTCCAAGTTTATTTGTCGCTAGGCCTACCCGGGGCGCAACGAGGTTCCCAAAATAGGATACGAATTTACATTTCCGCAATATGTGTTTGAATAATGCAAACGTTTCAGAATCCTCACTGACTTGTTACGTTTTTGTTTTTGCTTATTTTTTTTATTGTTATTCCCACCTTCTTAGGTTGGTTCACTTATACTAGCCTCATCAGCGTATCATACCAGATCTCGAGTCCCTCCACCACCTCCTCCTCCAAGCAATATAAAGGGCAAAGGAAAGACAAAGATGGACGACTTAAGTGGAATCCGAAAGGAAAATGTTAAGAACATATAGACTTTAGATGGCTGTAGTACTCCGGCCCCAAATGATCTGATTTTGAGACTCGAACAAAAGATACTAGAACTACAAGGAGAACTTGAGCAGGTTCGCAACTTGGCAAACTTGTCACTCACCCTCAATGTCCCCGATATCCACCAACAAAACACAAAGAACCCAGCACCTCCTTAAAGCACACAAAACCAACACCTACAAAATTCTCCCGCACCAAATCGATACGCAACTCCACCCCAGAATCCCAACCCATTACCAGCATCGCCGCAAAAATACCATAAACCAATTCATTACCCGCCAACCACCACTTAACACACTTCCCAAAACACACCACAACCCATTCCTAATCCACAAAACTCCACCAATGACCATCACTACACCCAAGTTCCTGGCACCCATCAAAGCAACCCTATATATATGGAAGCTATATCTCATTCTACCCAACTAATCTCCTGTACACCGGAATCCACCAAGAAGGACTTGCTCATTAAAAATATGGCTGAAGAACTCAAGAAGTTAACAAGCCAAGTTCAAGGTGTTGAAGGAGACACATGAATAGAAGGTTTGAACTATGAATATCTGTGCATACAGCCGAATGTCGAACAGCCAAAGGGGTACAAACCTCCCAAGTTCTAAATGTTCGATGGTACAGGTGATCCCAAGGTTCATCTAAGAACCTATTGTGACAAGCTTGTTGGGGTCGAGAGATATGAAAAGATCCAGATAAAGCTCTTTATGAAGAGCCTTACTGGGGATGCTCTATCTTGGTATTTCAGCCAAAATCCCAAGAAGTGGTCCAATTGAGTAGGCATGGCATCAGATTTCATGGACAGGTTCAGGTTTAATATAGAGAATGCACTGGATGTATTCTACATTCAGAATCTCAAGAAGAAACCCACTGAGACTTTCTGTGAATATGCTACTCGTTGGAGGTCGGAAGCAGCCAAGGTCAGGCCCTCTTTAGATGAAGAACAAATGAATAAATTCTTCTTTAGGGCACATGATCCATAATATTATGAGAGCTTGATGGTCATCGAAAACAAAAAATTCTCTAATATCATCAAGCTCGGAGAAAAGATCGAGAAAGGAATAAAAACAGGATGGTAACGAACTTCGAGACACTACAAGCCACAAATAAGGCACTATAATTAGGCGACATATCGAAGAAGAGAGATGTTGGGGCAGTAATGGTGGCTCAGAGTCCAAAATCTACACTTGTATATCAAACCCCTCCACCTAAATATCAAACACTTCTGCCCACATACCAAGCACCTCCGCCCACATACCAAGCATCATCGCCCATATACCAACCATCACCACATACATATAAGACTTTATCACCCAGATATTCCCAACCAGCCTCTATCCATCACACCTAAAACTCCAGAGCATCCCACTTCCAATCACCACCAGCCTGCAAGAATTATCCAAGACCAAGACCCAAATTCGACCGCAAGATACCCAAATAATACACTGCCAATGTTGAGCCCATAGACCAACTATATGAAAAGTTAAAAGTCGCAAGTTACGCCACTTCTGTTACCGCTGTGGCATTAGAAAATACTCCCCAATGGGTCAATATGAACAAAACTTGTGCGTACCATTCTGGTATGAAAGGACACACGACTGCTGAGTGACGAACATTGAAGGATAAGATCTAGACACTCATTAACAACAAGGTCATATGATGGGATTTCAAATAACTGAGCCTTATGCTTTATACGTTTTGATGATTTGTTAAGAACCAGATAGAGAATCTTGTCCCATAGGATACATAGTTCATGTAAACTGTTAAGAGGCTACCTTAGGCAGGATCACATGGAGGAACACAACAGGGACCTGATGACATGGTCCCTTAGGGTTCTCCGACAAAAGCACAGGACATGGTCCCTTAGGTTTCTCCGACAAAAGCACAAGTCAGTGACCGTACACATTGAAAATAAAGAGTTCCCTTGGGGTTCTCTGACAGAAGTACAAGGTAAAGTGCACAGCTAGAACATAGATGAAGAAAGTGTCCATCAAGCAACTGATATAGAAGAGAAACACAACTAGGACTTGGTCCATTGGTATGTCCTGACAGAAGTATTAGGACCTGGTTCATTAGTATGTGCTGACAGGAGTACAATGTCCAGCTGGAATGCACCTGCCCAGAAGTGGCTGTGCAGACAGTGCAACAGTCAGTTCTTACTGAGAAGAAGTACACCAAGAGTTGACATCACTACCTATGGTGATATCTTTTGTGATAAAATAACCTGGTGCAAGATACGTTTTTCATGTGAATTCAGTGATATTCTCTCAAGCAAAAAGAAGTATTGATCTGCATTGAAGTCACTGGTGCGTCAAGAATAAGAAGACAACTCCACTAAGGACCAGTTTCCAGCAAAGTGATTGTTTGTCCATAGTTGAGTTGTAATATTGTTAATTGGTTTACATTGTAATTCCTAGTTTACTTTCTTAGAAGCACTATTTTAGGAACAAATAAAATTCATAAACCTTAGAGTTTATGTTGTGACTAGTTGTAGTCATAAGTTAAATCCTTTGTAACTAGGAGAGTTATAGAGTGGCTTCTGGTGGTGCATCACAAGTTAGTTTGAAGTCTTTGCAATTGGAAGAATTATAAAGTGGATTGTAATAGGTAGATTACAAGTTAGTGATTTTAAAAGCCTATCATGGTTTTTTGATCCCCTTGTGCGGGATTTTTCCACGTAGAAAATATCCTGAATTCTTTACATTCGGTCTTTACTGCATTCTATATATTAGTCTCATAGAGGACCAGATACTCTATAGGTTGGTGGACTCATACAGGCTATCTTCTATCAGGCTAAAACCTAAGCTAAATCCTCAATGGCAGCTCCATCAAGCTTTGAAGAAGGACAATCAACTTATAGACCTCCCAGATTCAATGGTCAATACTATGGATGGTGGAAGAATCGAATGCACGATTTCATAGTGGCTGAAGATTCAGAGCTGTGGGACATCATTTGTGATGGTCCGCATGTTCCCATGAAGAAACTTGAAGAAACAGGACCATTAGTCCGAAAGGAAGAAGAGAGTACAACGACATCGACATAAAAGTTGTAGAAAAGAACTATCGTGCCAAGAAAATCTTGATGTGTGCTATAGGACCTGATGAGTACAACAGAGTCTCAACTTGTGAAACTGTCAAAGAAATATGGGAGGCGTTACAAACCGCTCATGAAGGAACCACCCAGGTCAAGCAATCCAAAATTGACATGCTCACCATAAAATATGAGCTCTTCTAGATGAAGGATGATGAATCAATACAAGACATGCATACCAGATTCACCTCCATCATAAATGAGCTTCACTCGCTTGGAGATGTCATTCCCAGAAACAAGCTTGTAAGAAAAATTCTCAGTGTTCTACCAGGGTCTTGGGAGAGTAAGGTAAATGCCATCATGGAAGCAAAATATCTACAAACTCTAACCATGGATGAGTTGATTGGTAATCTGAAAATGTATGAGATGAAGAGAAAGAAGGACAATGAAAGAAGAGAGCCTAAAAAGGAAAAGAACCTAGTGCTTAAAGCTGAAAAGAGTGATTCACGTGATAAAGATAGTGACATGGCCTATCTCACGAAGATATTTCCAAAAATGGTTTGAAGAAACGTCGGTATACCAAAGTGGGGCAGTTCAAGCACAATCATGACAAGCAGGAAAAAGGAACCCGGTTCTAGAGAAAAGATTCAATCGAAAAAGTGTTGCAGACAATATCAGTAAGCAGGCTCTTATCGCTTGGGGATATTCCTCAAGTGAATTCGAAAGGGAATCGGATGCAGAAAACAGTTCCATGATGGCACTAGAAACTGAAGCAACAAAGCACGATTCACTATTCGTGTTGATGGCTCAGTAAGATGATGATGAAGATGAAGATGAAGATGATGAGGTAAACTTCAGGGATGTTAAGAGAAATCTGAAATCCTACTCCTCTAAAAAACTAAGGTCTTTATCAAATGTCTTAATTGATTCTTACTACATTGTTGTAAATGACAAGGAGATCCTAACCATAGAGCTTGGAGAGGCCAAGCAATCTAGAGATGATCTAGTGGTGTGTTTAGTGGACTTAAATGAGACCATAGCCAATCTTGAACTAGAGAAGAAGGCCCTGAATGAAAAAATAACCATAGTGGAGAATGAGAGAGACGATCTGATGGTAGTAGTTTTTATTCTAAAAGAAACAATAGAAGATCTTAATAGTAAGAAACACACTTTAGAAGAAAAGATGGCTTCTATTGAAGAGGAAAATGATGACCTTATCGTGATATGTGCTGATCTAGAGGAAACCAGTGAGGGACCTAGTAGAGAACATAAGAGTGTAAATCTTGAGAAAGGGAAGGGAGTGGCCAGTAAGTCGCACATCTTGCTGGAAAAGGAGTTAAATAACGTAAAAAATAGTCTTTGCTAAGAACTTGAGAGGAATAAACAACTTCGAATTGAGTTGGAGAAAGTAAGAACTGATCTTGAGAATTCCTTAAAGTGGACCTGGTCCTCGGATGCTGTTACTGCCATGTATCTCAACAATAGTGGGAACATGCATTGCATCGGGTTCTAAAGGGATAAAACTCCCTATAACCCACACAACAAGTATGTCACTGTACTTGACAACTGGCTATGTACCCATTATGGGAACAATGGGCACTTTATAGAAAATTGCCAGGCTAGGTTTAAGTCTGCTTAGAAGAAAAAAGCATTCACGAATAGAGTGACTACTAGCACAGGACCAGTTACCACTTGCAAAAAGCGGATGCTGCCTATATGGACCAGAAAAATCCTCATTCACCCTTTTTATAGTAACAAGGGACTCAAACTAGTTTGGGTTTCTAAATCTAACCCTTGAGCTGTATCTGCAAGGAGCAGTGAGAGGAAGCAGAATGTGATAGACTGTGGACAGTAAATGCCTAAAAATATGCAGTCAAAAACTTCATGAAATGCTTCTCATTGAAAGACTTGTAGGAAGGGAATGTATCCTTGAGAACAAAGTAAAGGGTACATTCTCAGTAAAATTAAAAAAAAGGTTCCATTGGAATTTGAATACAAAAAGGTGGAGATCGTGGAGTTTAGTTCTCATCTTGGTTTCTCCGACAAAAGAACAAGTCAGTGACTCTACACACTCAAAATAAAGTGCTTCCTTGGGTTCTCTGACAGAAGTACAGGTCAAAGTGCACAGCTGGAACATAGCTGAAGAAAGTGTCCATCAAGCAACTGATACAGAAGAGAAAAACAACTAGGACCTGGTCCATTAGTATGTCCTAACAGAAGTATTATGACCTAGTTCATTGGTATGTGCTGACAAGAGTACAAAGTCCAGCTGGAACACACCTGCCCAGAAGTGACTGTGCAGACAGTGCAACAGTCACTTCTCACTGAGAAGAAGTACACCAAGAGTTGAAATCACTACTTATAGTGATATCTTTTGTGATAAAACAACCTAGTGCAAGATACATTTTTCATGTGCATTTAGTGATATTCTCTTGAGCAAAAAGAAGTATTGGTCTGCATTGAAGTCACTGGTGCATCAAGAACAAGAAGACAACTCCACTAAGGATTAGTTTCTAGCAAAGTTGATTGTTTGTCCATAGTTGAGTTGTAATATTGTTAATTGCTTTACATTGTAATTCCTAGTTTGCTTTCTTAGAAGCACCGTTTTAGGAACAAACAAAATTTGTGAACCATAGAGTTTATGTTGTGACTAGTAGTAGTCATAAGTTAAATCCTCTGTAACTAGGAAAGTTATAAAGTGGCTTGTGGTGGTTCATCACAATTTAGTTTGAAGCCTTTGCAATCAGAATTATTGTAAAGTGGCTTGTAATAGGTAGATTACAAGTTAGTGAGTTTAAAATCCTACAACTGTAGGTCGTGGTTTTTTGATCCCCTTGTGTTGGATTTTTCTAGTAGATAATCTCCTACCTTCTTTACATTAAGTCTTTACTGCATTCTACGTATTAGTCTCATAGAGGGTCAGGTACTCTAAAGTTTGCCAGACTCATACAGGCTATCATCATACAAGCAAAGGAAGACGCTCCTAATGCTCGCAACAATCCCCTCTCTGATCACAGAGGTGATGGTGTACATGTGATAGAGACAGTTGAAGAATGGGACCCTAAGGGGTCAATCGGACATATTCGAGAAGATGATGACTTTAAGGTTGCGGTCAAGCTTACTCCTATTGTGGTTCAGACTCAGGAACCTATTGATGACTCAGGCACCAATGCTCCACCCGCAGCGACCTGCGGTCCATTTGAAGTAGAAGTGGTCATACCTTTAACTGTGACTGTATCAATCACACCTCCATTAAATTCAAAAGAAATACCCTGGGATTATGTTGCCGAGGCTCGGCAAAAAGGGAAGATCAGGATAGAGGAATCTGATGGTTCATAAGGAATGACTAGAACTGGAAGAGTCTACACACCAAAACACCTGTGAGGTTCAAGTAAGGAAGCCACAACTAGGCAACCTATCATTAAGACTGGGCCAGATGGCCTGTAGAGGAAAGTACATGAAAAAGAGTATTCTGTTGTTGACCATCTGAACAAAGTCCCTGCTTAGATATCCATCTTATCACTATTGCAGAATTCAGAGGCACACAAGAATGCCTTAATGAAAGTGCTGAGCGAGGCTTATGTACCCAATAACATCACTTGCGGAGAAATGGCCAAAATGGTTAGGCAAGTACTAGAAAGTCACAAGATTATCTTCCATGAAGATGAGCTACCGCACGAGGGTTTGAATCACAATCGAGCATTGCATATCACAGTGTAATTTGAAGACAAGTTCATTTCCAGGGTCCTGGTTGATGGAGGTTCAAGCCTAAATATTTGTCCATTGGACAATCTGAAAAGGCTGGACAAAAGTTTCCATGAGATACGGGTAGGAAGCATGAATGTGAAGGCTTTCGATGTGTCCTAGAGGGCCACGATCGGGGAGATAAACCTTTGGTTACAGATGGGGCCAACTTGGTTCGATGTCGAGTTTCAGGTGCTCGACACACCAGCCTCGTATAATCTTCTATTGGGACGACCATGGATCCATGCTGCTGGAGCCGTGACTTCCACACTACATCAGGCCATGAAGTTTGAATGGAACCTCCAGGAAGTAATCATTCATGAAGATGGAAGTAACCCCATCTATAACAGTCAAACCATCCGGTCCATTGGACATAGAAGGAGGTTAGGAGGGGAAAACTATCATCACATTGAATGGGTCAATGCTGTTGAGAAGGACAAGTGGTGGAGTAACAAAATAGAAAGCATACTAGCATGGTCCAGATATGAATATGGCAAAGGGTTGGGAAATAACCTCCAAGACATTACCAAACCAATACAGCTGAAAAATCATGGTACCACTTTTGGGCTAGGATATCACTACATATGGCAAGAGTACAAGAATTGGTCGCCTCCATAGCATGGACCATATTACCCTCTTGAGCAGCCAGTTCCATGTTTAGAACAAACATTCCACCAGGGTGACACAATATGGGGAACTGCAGGGGAAGAAGTGCTAGCGGAGTTGAAGAATTTGTTCTTGGAAGATGAGGACATGGACTGCGATGCCATAATTGAGGATGAGGAGAAAGAAGGCCTCACTATTCAGGCTGTGGAGAAGGGAGTTGTTCTCAGGAACTGGACCGCCACACCATCCCGAGCCTGCCGAGTCCTTGGGTAGCTTGGTAGAATTTACTTCTATAGCCGTTCTAGGCATTTAAGATTTCCAGTAATTTTGTTTTAAGAGTCATTTGTTTAAAAATAAATGCTCAACCCATCGAGCCAAACTTTGTTTGAACATCTTTCTCAGTTTTAATCAAATGCATTTGTCCTTTATCATTATGCATTACTATTTTTTATGTTTTTCCCTTCTATAATATTATTATTACTTTTCCTGATGAAAAAGTGATTGTGACATGTAATGAGGAAACGCAATATGAGAATAGTGATTCAGAGGAAAAAGATGAGATACCCGAGAAATTTTCAGAGAGGTTGAAAATTTTGAGAATAAGCCTAAGTCCAATCTAGACGAGACCAAAGCAGTATTTTTGGGAGACGCCGAGGCCATCAAGGAGACACGCATCAGCATTCACTTATCACCAATAGAGAAGGAAGAGTGAATTCATTTTCTAAAGAGTATGAGGACATTTTCGCATGGTCATATGATGACATGACCGGTTTGAGCATTTCCACAGTGGCTCACAAGTTGCCTACTAATCCCATGTGTCCACCGGTAAAGCAAAAACTCAGAAAATTCAAACCAGACATGAGCTTGAAAATCAAGGAGGAAGTTACCAAGCAGATAAAAGCCAAAGTTCTCAGGGTGGTCGAATATCCAACCTGGTTAGCTAACATTGTGCCAGTTTCGAAGAAAGATGGGAAGGTCCGAGTATGTGATGACAATCGGGATTTAAACAGAGCAAGTCCTAAGGACAATTTTCCACTGCCAAATATACATATCTTGATCGATAACTGCGCCAAGCATGAGCTCCAATCCATTGTAGATTTCTTTATGGGTTATCACCAAATTTGGATGGATGAAGAAAATGCAGAAAAGACAGCTTTTAGTACACCGTTGGGTATATACTATTACAAGATGATGCCATTCGATTTGAAGAATGCTGGGGCCACTTACATGAGAGCCATGACAACCATCTTCCATGATATGATACATAAAGAAATAGAGGTGTATGTGGACGATGTCATTATCAAATCCAAGAGGGCCGCAGATCACATAGCAGACTTGAGAAAGTTCTTTGATAGGATAAGGAGGTATAATTTAAAGTTTAATCCTGCAAAGTGTGCATTTGGGGTTCCCGCAAGAAAGTTACGGGGATCCATCGTCAGTCGTCGAGTGATCAAACTGGATCCATCTAAATTCAAAGCTATTTAGGAGTTACCACCACCTAAGAGAAAAAAGGATTTGATGAGCTTCCTAGGACGGCTCAATTACATCAGTCAATTTATTGCGCAGTCCACAGTCATATGTGAACGCATCTTCAAGATGTTGAGGAAGGATGCCGAAACAAGCTAGACCGAGGATTGTCAGAAAGCCTTTGACAGAATCAAGGAGTACTTATTCACTCCACCAGTTCTTGTCCCACTAGAACTAGGACGACCTTTGCTACTCTATCTGTCTGTATTGGATAGGGCCTTCAAATGTGTTTTGGGACAACATGACGAGACAGGAAGGAAGGAACAAGCCATATATTACTTGAGTAAGAAGTTCACACACTAAGAAGCACGGTATTCTCTACTTAAACACACCTGCTGTGCTTTGACCTGGACAACCCAGAAATTGAGGCATTACTTCTGTGCCTACACTACCTACCTCATACCAGGATGGATCCTCTGAATTACATATTTAGAAACCCATGCCTATCAGAAAGTTGGCTAAGTGGAATATACTACTAAATGAGTTTGATATCGTCTATATAACTCAAAAGGCAGTCAAGGGACAAGCATTAGAAGATCACCTTACTAAAAATTGGGTGGGAGGAGAATACAAACCCTTAAAAATGTATTTTCCTGATGAAGAAGTATCATTCGTAGGAGAATACATTACCGAAGCATATGACGGTTGGAGGATCTTCTTTGACAGAGCCGCAAATTTCAAAGGAGTAGGCATTAGAGCAGTTTTGGTATAAAAAACGAGTCAGCATTATCCTGTATTTGCTAAACTCAAATTTTCCTGCACCAACAATATGGCAGAGTATGAAGCCTATATACTAGGGCTCAACATGGCAGTCGACATGAACTTTCAGGAGTTGTTGGTGATCAGTGATTCAGATTTACTTATGCAACAGGTACAAAGAGAGTGGACCGCCAAGAATTACAAGATATTTCCAATCTTCACCTTGTGCGGGAATTGAGAAAGAGGTTTACAAAGATAGAATTCCGACATGTGCCCAGAATTCAGAATGATTTTGCCGATGCACTAGCCACTTTGTCATCCATGATACAACATCCATAAAAGAACTATATTGATCCCATTCCAGTGAGGATCCATAATCAGCTGGCATATTGTGCTCATGTCGAGAAAGAAGCAAACGGAAAGCCTTGGTTCCATGAAATCAGAGAATACTTATCAAAAGGAGAATACCCGGAGCATGCAAATCACACTCAGAAACGAACGCTTCGGAGATTGTCCAATAACTTCTTCCACAACAGAGGAAACTTGTAATGAAGAACGCCCAATTTGGGATTGCTAAGATGTGTTGACACAAAATAAGCTTCTAAGGTACTTGAGGATGTGCATGCTGGGACCTGTGGTCTGCACATGAATGGTTTTGTCTTGTCTAAGAAGACACTTAGGGCAGGCTATTTTGGGATGACCATGGAGACAAATTGCATCCAGTATATTCGCAAATGCTTTCAATGTTAGGTGCACATCGATATGATAAAAGTTCTGCCAAATGAGCTCAATGAAACAAGCTCACATTGGCCATTCACCGCTTAGGGAATGGATGTTATTGGTCCGATTGAGCCCACTGCCTCAAATGGACACAAGTTTATTCTGGTAGCCATTGATTACTTCACAAAATGGGTAGAAATTGGATCTTACAAAGTTGTAACCAAGAAAGTCGTCACAGATTTTGTCAAGGATCGTATTGTCTAATGATTCGGAGTTCCCGAGTCCATTATTAGCAACAATGTCACCAATCTCAACAGTGATCTGATGAAAGATATTTGTGAAACTTCCAAAATCAAGCACAAGAATTCCACAACCTACAGACCTCAAATGAATGAAGCCGTAGAAGCCGCCAATAAAAACATTAAGAAGATACCAAGGAAAATGGTAGAGAACCACAAACAATGGCATAAGAAGTTACCCTTTGCTCTGTTGGGGTACCGCACCACGGTTCGACATCAACCGGGCAACGCCATGCATGTTGGTTTATAGTACCGAGGCTGTCATCCCAGCCGAGGTAGATATTCATTCTTTAAGATTCATACAGGAAGCTGAACTCATCGATGCAGAGTAGAAAGGGAGTCGCTATAAGAAATTGGCCCTTATTGATGGAAAGAGAATGGATGCAGTATTTTACGACCAACTTTATTTGAACAGAATGTCTAGAGCTTTCAAAAAAAAGGTCAAACTAAGACAATTCGCACCAGGACAACTGGTATTGAAGAATATCTTCCCTCATCAAGATGCAGCCAAAGGTAAACTCTCTCCCAACTGGAAAGGTCCGTACATGGTTCACATGGTACTAATAGGAGGAGCACTCACACTTATAGAAATGGATGGAGAAGTCTGGCCGAAACCGATCAATTCAGATTCAGTCAAGAGATACTATGCTTAGATACTTTACATTTCCTCATTTGATATTATTGAACCATGCTTGACCTGATTCCCATTTAAGAGGGGATACGTAGGAAGCCTTATGGGTTCGGTCATATCATAATAAAATTTTCATTTTTCCCAAGCTCAGAAACTAGGGCAAAATTTTGAGGAGGGCCCTCAAAATTTTGGAGCAAGTCCAGCGAGCACCATCGCATGCCAGAAAGTCAGTAATCAGATAAGAACTAGGGCAGAATTTGAGAAGGATTCTCAAAATTTTGGAGAAGGTTTATCAGGGTCCATCATCCGCAATTAGTCAAAAATCACCCACTAAACTAGGGCAGAATTTTGAGGAGGGCCCTGTCACACCTCTTTTTTTTAGGGCTTTACTACACCACATGAAGGGTATAATAAAAAGAGTTTTTCCAATTAAAGGACGGTCGGAACGGGATTAGTTATTTAAATTTTCAGAGTCGCCACTTGAGAATATAATGGTGTCTCAAGTCACCGAATTA
>MU764188.1:57610-119318 GCA_026770625.1 Nicotiana glauca | reverse complement strand
ACTGCACACCGCAGTAGTATATTATATGGATCGGACTGCACGCCGCAGTAGTATATTATATGGATCGGACTGCACGGCGCAGTATTATAGAGCTTGGGCTGTAGGAGCCCCTTCGGAGTCTGTACACAACCAAGTGAGCGTAGGGTACCCATGGATCGGGCTACGTGTCGTAGCGGTCATATGCATTGTATTGCATTCATGCATTCACTCCTGTTTAGACTACGTGGCATGATATTTAGCACTCATATATCATTGGCATATATATTGTTACTTGCCATGTTGACCAGATACCCTGGTGTTATATGTTAAGGAGTGTTGTGCCCAAGGGGCCGATTTATGAGCCGACTTGCTCTAACTGATATACTATTTATGTGCTTGGCTGTTGAAAAAGAAGAAGGGATATTTTGTAAAAGAGATTTTTAATGGATCTTGAGATTTTCTGAAGGATTTTCACAGTATTACGGTTTTCCTCAAAGGATTGTACTGTCTTTTATAGCATTTTGGTGTGCCCATACGTGTTTTCTTATCACTCGGTTATTATTCTCTCTTATTACCACTAAGTTGGAAGTACTCACTTTACTCCCTGCACCTCGCGTGCAGTTGCAGGTACTGTTCACCCGGTAGCGGGTTAGTAGCGGACTGAAGGTATTGCTATCGTAGCTAAGCAAGGTGACCGCCGGCGTTCGCGGCACCGAGATTCTTCTTCTTCTTGTTTTCCAGATTTTACTCTATGTATTATAGACTTTAAAATTGTAATAAAGACCCTCCTAGATGCTCGTGACTTGTGACACCCCGGTCGGGCTGTATTGGATTGTATTTATATTGATTAATTCATATTCGAACTGTTATATAACTGCTTTAAGTGGTGTTTTGAGATAGTTTGACTGGCCTTGTCTTCACGAGAGGCGCCATCACGATCGGGTTTGGGAAATGGGGTCGTGACAACAATCTTGGAAAATGACAAGAACAAACTCTCCGGATGCTGGGCATATGAGGACACTTCAGATAATGAATGCAAAGCTGACAATGAGAACTGTTTCATGGCATGAGGTGAAACAAGCAAGGTAAGATCTTATAGCTGTGAAAGGTGTAATGAATTGCATGATATTCTTGACCTTACTTTGAAAGAGTCTCAAAAAATGATGAATGAACTAAAGAGACTCAACAAAGAAGTAAAATACTGGAAACTCAAACATGAAGTATTTGCAATTGAAAAAGATGTACTTCAAGAAGATTTTGAGGAATTGCAAATGCAACTCAATTGCATACGCAAATCCACCAGTCATAGTTCTGTCAGGTAAAAGCAGGCGACTTACAACTCAACTGGAGATGGACCCGTCAGACAGAGTCCACTAGTACTAACACTAATGAAATATCCAAAAATGGATCAGGATTTATATGTCACTCCTGTAACAAAATTGGACATAAATATTCGTTTTGTCCATTTCGTAAATCAAATATTTCAGAATGGATTTGGAAACCCAAAAATAATCGTGAGTTGAATAATACTAACCAACCAGGACTCAAGTGTTGATACCCAATTTTTCCTTATAACATTTTCAAAACTATGCCTTGGCATCAATTAGTATTTTCATACAATTTCTGTATTTTAAAAATATTTTAATTAATTTATCCCAGCATTTTATTTATAAAAAATCACTGATTGCATCACAAATAGTTTCATAATAATTTTTGTGGCTTAATTTTATCATTTGCATTTGTATTGAGTTTCAATTATTGCACAAATAGCCACATTTATATTTGTAAGATGTAATTGCAATTTACAATTATAGCCCTTTCATGTATTATTATATTATTTTGTCAGAAAATAACCTTTTATATTTTTAAAATATTAAGTAAATATTTTAAAATATTTTCAGGCATGAAAATTATTTTTTACAACCTATCAGTTATTTTTAAAAATTATTTTATCAATTAATTGGTTATTTAATAAATGACCTTCTTATTTTTCGAATTCAGCCTAAACTAAATAATTCAAATCCCTAGCCCACCAAGACCAGGCCCAAACCAAATCCTACCCAGCCCCAAACCTTCTAAATTCTCGTTGTTGATCATAGAGATCAACGACCTCCATCACTTATTACAAAATTTAACCAAACGACCCCCCCTAAACCTAGCCATTCTCACAAAACAATCGCCCTGAAACCCTCTCCTCTCTAATTCTCTCTGAAACCAAACCTAACCCCATCCGCCGCCACAAAAAATCAGCTCTAATCCCTAGGATTCCTACTCGATCTATGGCATCCCATGGCTGTACGAGGCCTCTACTTGTCTCCTATTTCCCCTGGTTGCGCGATTGTGTGGTTTCATGGAAGGACCTCGAAGAGATATGGTCTAGATCTCATTCAAAACTATTCAAAGAGCCTGTTTATGGTATGTGAGTGCTTTCTATCAAAGTTTCACGGCTCAAATCTTTGATTTAAGGGCCAGTTTCTCTTTACCCTCTCTTTTTCTTCGAAACTTAGCATTTGGACTTGAATCCATCCAGATCCTTGTAGATCTAGAGAGATTTGAGTTCGTCATTGCTTTTTCCTTAAGGCTCCTTTATTTCTCTACTGATTAAACGATATTGGAACATTTTGTTATATTAGGGTTTGTTTTCTTCTTGTTTGTTGGTCGAACCTCTGGGTATTTGAAGTATTTTCAAACTTCCATGACTATTATGTTAGGTTCTTTTACTTCTCCATTACTAACCGATTTTTAAACACTACACTACTTCAGGTTTTGATTTCTATGATTTCTAGTTGATCAAACCTCTGTGTGTTGACATGCTTTCATATTTTCCATGACTTTTTTCCTTCTTTGAGTGTATTCAAATTAGGATTTTGAATTATTTTCCGTCTAAATTCTCTGTGTTCCTAAACGTTTTACCCAACCTATTTTGTTTATTAGAATTGATATTTTCCTTCAAGAATTGTTGAGTGATTTGCTCCGTCAAAATTTCGTGTGCATGATTTTTGATTATTTTGATGTTTATGGCCTTAATTGGTCGTTTTTGCCTTATTTGACTGCTGTATATTTGCTGATTCTCTACATGATTCTTTTCTTAATTAAACCCTTGATTAATTTATTATGAAGTTCTTTATTTGGTTTGATTTGAACTCCTTTCCTTAATAAGGCCTCTGATTCTTTACTTCTTTACCCAGTCTGATTCAAATTCTTTCCTTAGCTAGTTCCTATCATTGCCATTGACTAATTTTCAATTAAAGGAGAACACTATGCTGAACCTCTTTGTTTGATTGATTCTGAGATCCCTTAATTGCTGATTATTGATTATTTACCTTTTTTGCTCTACTCTTGAACTACTATATAAACTATTTTATTTATGTTCTTAGAAGAACGTTAGTTCATCTACTCTTACACTCTAAAAAAGTTCTCTGTTCTTCCTGATACTTGTGATCTTCACCAGTCTAGCCGACTGTAAACCAAGGATAGAAATTGCACAACACCTGTCTTACATCTTGTGTTATTTTTTCCTAACCGGTATATCTCTAATTAAATTTTAGAATCTAAACCTATCTGTTTATTTACTGCATTAGTTCATCAGTCCCGAGTCTAGTCCTGCTTCTGTTTACTGCTTATCTAGCATGCCTAAAATACCTTGTTCAATATATGATTAGCGTGTCTCATCTTACTTGCCTGTCTACTTTTTATCTAACATGCCTAAATATTGCCTTGTTCAAATATGTGATAAGCATGTATCCACTTTACTTGCTGGTTTACTATCTTGTTGAACATGTCTAACAATGTCTTGTTCTATATATGATTCGTTTTTCTGCCGGACTACTGTTTGTAAGCACGTGATTTTTTCCCTATACGAGATACTCCTACAAATTTCAAGAAAATAGATTTTTTCTAATCATTTACCATTTTATAGAATTTTGTAGAATTTTTATCTTGTGCACGTATAAGTCATAAAAAATACCAAAAATATCACGCATGGCATTTAGACCTTACTTTTACATTTTTAGGATTAATCGATAGTTACTTGTTTTATAAAAATTAAAATTCACAAAAAATATTTTATTTTTACACATTTTCCTTTTGTTGATTTTTCTCTTCTAATTTAGGATCAAATAGTTTTTATAATTTTCATAAATAGTATTATTTTAGATAATTTAGGTTTTTAATTCTAAGATTTTTAATTAAAAAAAGATAAAAATAAATTGGGAATAAAAATTGGAAGAACCCTTCCCCCAAAATATTTTCCCCCCAAAAGACCTTCTCCAAAATAATTTCCCCCCAAAAGACCTTCCCCCAAAATATTTTCCTCCCAAAAGACCTTCCCCAAAAATATTTTTCCCCCAAAACTACTCCCCCATACAAGACCTACTCCACATTAAAAACACCCTGCACACACATTACACAGGACTAGATCCGATCACCTTCCAAAAAAAAGAAAGAAAAACGCGCCGCATCCCTCCCCTCCCAGCTTCGTTTCAGATTCCCTTTTCTAATAGAAGAACGGTGCACCCCTCCCTCTTTACCTTCATTCTCCAGAAGAAAGTGAACCCCCTACATTCTTTATACACAAACCTAAACCTCTAGTAATAGCTGATGTTTGTAGAATTCAGATTCGAAATTCAAGGTCACAAACTGTCGGTTTCATTTTGTTCGGCTGAGCTCCGACTTTCATCACTTAGTCTCTTTTGATTTCTCCGAGCTAATTCCTGCACAGTCAGGTACTCTTCTCTAAACTGTAAGTTGGATGTGAAACCATATATATATTGGGATTTTTTTTGTGGGGACATTATTGGCTTAAATTGAGAAAGATATGACTTTAATTATGTGCCTGTCTCAATTGAACTACTACTACGTACTTTTGATTTAGAAGACCATTTAATTACATGAATGTGGAAAGTGGAGGCAATTAAAGTAAGACTCATAAAAGTAAGGTAGGATCAATTAACAAACATTAGAAATTCATTCTGTGCCTTTGTGATTTTGTGGTCAGTTAGTAACTCAACTTCATTAATTATGATTTATGGTTTACGCTGAAGAATTGTTATTTTTTTGGTAAAGGAATTTTTGATGCGACGATGGTAATGCAATAAATATATACATGAGCATTAAAAACATGCGTATGTTTGGATTGGCAAGTTACTGAAGTTAGTTGTGATTAGCAATGAAATTTTTTTTTTTTTGTGGTATATAATTTGTAAATCCCGTACAGAAATCGATGCATTGTTTTGTAGTGTGTGAATGATGAAGCTTCTACTATTCTATCATGGTATTGTTGTAGATAATTCAATTTCATTCTCATAACATCTGAGAGTTTGCTTTAGGAAAGGTGAGATGTTGGTTGAGCTCTGGCCTTTTATATAAGTCCGAAACTTAGAAACATAGGAAGAAATAATTGTGAACATCGTGGTTTGCTTGAGGTGTGTCATGCCAAATAAAATCCCAAAACGCATGGCCCTCACTTGATTAGTTTTAACTATTTAGAAATCGAGGCGTGCCATTTAGCAAATTTTCATGGCCCTCGCAAAGTTAACTACGCGTTAGTTGCGCTAGGCGCGTTATTAATAATATTGCCTTCCTAAACTCGGGTGTGCATTTCATGCGACCCAAATCCAAATTCAAAAATGTCGAATAAGAATGTGTCAAGGGTCCGGGTGTATTTCATGTGACGTGATCCGAAAACACGTTTTTAAACGACGTTCATTTTCGTAAAAAATATTAAAAGCGGCAAATAATTATAAAATTGCACTATAGGTTGGAATATGTATAAAAATTAGACTTTAGCCATTTATAATAATTTAAGTTATCGTGCTAGAACCACGGGGTCCGGGGGTGCCTAACACCTTCCCTCGGGTCAACAGAATTCCTTACACAGAATTTCTGGTTCGCAGACTCCAATCGGGAAGTCGACAATTTTCCTCGATTTGGGATTTAAATTAAACCGGTGACTTAGGACACCAAAAACCAATCCTATCCCAAGTGGTGACTCTAAAAATAAATAAATAATCTCAATTCGAATAATGTCACTTTCAATGAAAAAACTCCCTTATACATTTATCCTTCGGGGTAGGTGTGTAAAAAGGAGGTGTGACAGCTCTGGTGACTTTGCTGGGGACACGAACCCAGAATTTCGATTCAGGGTTCATGAATTCGAGCTTAGTATAATTGTTATATTTGGCTTTATCTGATTTTTTCTACATGTTCCATGCCATACGTGCTAAATATTTTACCACTTTGATATTTGTTGAAATTGTATATATAAATTGTCGCGAATCCCTTCCTCTCTCTGAGTGTTCTACATCATGGAGAAGGGTGCACTTCGTGTAACTTCTCTTCTGTTTAGCGTCTTTCCCAATTTAGAATGAGGTTGGATAAGTTGCTAAGCCGGCAGAGCTTCTGTATCCCCGGTACGCTGCCTCCCCCTCGGCTCGAGTTGTCCGCTCGGGTAAGCCAGGTCTAGAACAATAAACCTAGGGTTTAAACCTAGAAGAACAAAAACTCATGCCGAATCCTTAGTAGGACGTTTGTTTGCATCATGTGCATTTGGCTTAGGGGACTCAACACAGGGGTTGGGTCCGTCTAGGACAGGTGACCTGAAATGAATTGACCATCCTGATGCATCTTACGTGCTACTTGTGCATTTATTTGCTCGGCTTTGCATGTTGACCGGCTTGTATATAATGAGAGAAAATTTAAAAAAAAATAAGCAGTATTAGGACTAAGTGAGGGTGACCATTTGTTCTGAAAAACCCAATACCTAAATAGTACCGAAATGCTGCCGAATTTTTGAAAAATAAAAAAAAAAGAAAAGAGAAAATATATTTGAAAAAAAAAGGAAATTGTTGTTCGAAATAGTTTTGATTTCGGCCAATCGGCCCGAACTACGCTGGTTTGATTCTCATCGGATGTGAGATACGTAGGCAACCTTCATCGGGTCCAACCTCCCTTTTGCAAAAATAGCCAAAAAATGTCAAAATTTTAATTTTGTAATAAATAAAGTTGGATGATGCCATTCTTGTTAAAATAAGACGAATGTCCCCAAAAAAGGACGCTGAAAGGCTATTTTTGCAAGAACAGCCACCCTGAGTCATTTTTAAACGGTTGGCAGGCACAGCCTTAAAATCTCCCTACCGGAAGTGCTAAAAGGCCGTATCTGCAAAACCGGGTCTCTGTGTGCTTAAATAAAAAATTTAAAAAAATAGTCACTTTTTCCTTTTAGATCAAAATAAATCATTAAAATATTCCTTAGATATCTTTCTTTCATAAATAAAAAAAAATATAAAAAAAAAATTTTGAAAATAAAATAAAATTTTGAGTCCGAAAAATTTGTTTGCTCAAAATCCAAAACATTTTTCGTAAAGTCCCTCTTTCGAAAATTAAGAGGCAACTTTCAAAATTCAAAAAAATATATATATATATATATTTTCTTTCGTGTTAGAAAAAAAGGTAATAAATGAAAATTCAAACAAAAATAGTTCTTTTACTTCTAAAATTCCCAAAGTTCCAATAAAAAGAAAAAAAAATTTAGAAGTCTTTCTTTCAAAAAATAAGAAGATAAATCAAAACAAAAAAGATTTCCCTTAAAGCATTTCTTTCAAAATTCTAAAAAAAAAAAGGAAAAAAGAGTTAGCTTATTTACTTTATTTGCAAGAACTATGCTTGGTCTGATTCATGCGAGGCCATGATATGTAGGCAATCTACATAAGATTCGACCGTAATCCTAAAAAAAAGAAAAAAAAAAGAAATACAAGGGAAATAAATAGAGGGAAAAATCAGAAAAAGAAACACAAAGGAAGAAAATAAGGTATTGAGAGAAAAAAACCATGGCCAAAGAAAAAAAAAACAGAAAATGAAAATGGAGAAGCAGCAAAAGAAAATGAGAGAAAAACAAAACAAAAGAAAAAGAAAAGAGGAAATGAATAAGAAGAAAAGTCGGTATGACGCATGCAGCCGAAGCAAACATGTAGATATCCATTTAACTGTATAGGTGCATCGCACTCCAATGTGCAGTTACCTATCTGTTACTTGTTTCATACTAACCGTTTGTTGATGTCACTTCCCAACTGAGTATTTTAGAAACCGTGGTTGGTTTGTAGTAAACTGGCCTCACATCGATACTTCACCAGATACAAAGGAAAAACGAAGATGTCGTCTAAAATGACCTTGCTTGCAGTCCCCATACCTGAAGATAGCCCAATCTCTGGGATCCCAGCCTCTGAATCCCTTACAGCTGAAGAAAATCGGATCCTGCGCCTGCGATTGATGGAAATGTGGGATGTTTGGAACAACGGAAAGGAACCCCCAAGCACTATCCCCGGGTTCCCGGAGTTATTACTTAGATCTGGAGGTGCTACCACTGTTCCTATTAGCCGCCCAAATATTCCTCTGGGGCAACCTACTATGACTGCTAACTTCTTCGGAACACCCTCTGAGGCTCATCCCCAGATATTTCCGTTCGGAAAAATGGTAGAGAATGGGCTAAAAACAGGTAGAATTTTGAGCCAATCAGCTATTAGAGCAGCCTCCCAAGCCATCCAAGGCGGATCTGGAGGAATGACAAAGGGTAGGACGAAAGAGGAAACGTCCATGACAGCTTCGGGGGTGAGAAGACACCGGTCTCCCAAACACATGTTTTCTGCGAGAACCCCCCAACATTATTATCCTCATCAAGAAATGTCCTATATTCCTCAATTGTATGCGGTCATGAATGCTCAACCGATTGTACGACCGCAACAACATGCCAATAGAAACCAAGCTCCATTTCCAAGAAATCAGCCTCCCCACCGGAACTACTATAATCCTCGACCTCTGCAGAATAACTTCCATCCCCGAGAACCACCCAGGAGACCCAACTATACACCAATCGGTGAACCTTACTCCACCTTGTTCCCTAAGCTTGTCCAGATGAATTTGCTGCAACCCATACCCCCAAACGGGTAAAACCCGGAATCACCATCATATCAGCGGGGTGTCAGGTGTGCATACCATTCAGGGGTAGAAGGCCATCATACCAATGATTGTTGGACTCTGAAACAAGCAGTGGAGAATTTAATAGAGCAAGGGAAAATTGTGTTAAAGGATGAGGATGTCCCAAATGTGACCAATAATCCGCTGCCCGCTCACAATAATGGGTCGATAATCGGGATGATTTGTGAAGACAAAGAATTCGACCCAGCGCTTAAGGCCAGAATTGCTATTGCTGATGCGGAAAGGAAGCCCAAGGTAGCCTCGAAACAAGAGAATGGGGAAAATAAGAGTAAAATCACTGAGACAGAACTGGAAAAGGAAATTGATGTACCCAAGCAAGCCTATGTGGTATAGGGGACAATTAAACCACCTCGGCTGAATGAGCCAGTGGTTATTGGACGCATACCACAGAAGCCTAAGTACAGTAAAGAGGAAGATGATGAGGATTTCACGACTAAAGAGAGTGAGGGAATACGTGTGGCAATGAGGGAAATGCTCTGCGAAACCCATATGGTCCATCCAGGAGAGGGAACTAGCACCGCTGAGGTGTTATACATGGGACCAAGCGCCAAGCTTCAAAATTGGAAGGCTATGCCATTCCTGAACAGGCGGGAGCCCCAGTAGACTTGTCCTGCCGCATTTTTCTGCATCGCGAGTTATCCCAGGGTGTAACTCGGATGTTTTCTTTAGTTTCCTGTCTTTAAATTCCTGAATGTCAACCCTGTTATCTTCTCAATTCCAAGAAATGAAATCAATATTTCATCGTTCATTTTCTTTTCTGAGTTTTGCTATGTCTTCTCTTTTATTCAATTCTAATAATGCAGCTTTAAATAACATGACATGCTTGTGGACTTCATGCCAAGATCGCAAGAACTCTGTTAGACTTTGAAATAATGAATTAAACGTTGAAATACAAAGAAGTTAATTTTGAGAAAATTAAAAGAAAAGAATCGGAACAACTGAAGAAAATTGGTTCGTGGTTTGGGAAAGGTCCGTTACTGAAGCAGAGCTTGAGGACAGTAAGTGGGTCTAGACTCGTATGGAACGTTGACCTTAATTGAAACGGATGACTGCAGTTTGTCACGGGCAGTTGTACCAACAAAGAATGGCTCGCGCCTATAAAATTTGAAGTAGGGCAACTGGTATTAAGGCGTATTCTTCCTCATCACCAGGAAACAAAAGGAAAATTCGCTCCTAATTGGAAGGGTCCATACATCATCTGGAAGATATTGCTAAGAGGAGCACTGTATCTGGGAGACATTGAAGGAAATGATCCTGAAACGGCAGTCAATGCAGATGCAGTAAAAAGGTACTATGTCTAGACCTCCTGCGGCGATGGCTTTTGTGTAATTGAGATGACGAATGATTTCCTTCCCGCTACCCCAAACACAATCAATCCTTCGTAAACCCTTTGAGCCGGTTAATCTTCTTTAGTCACCCACTTTGGAACCCGGAAGTACAAAAAAAAAGAGAAAGAAAAGAAAAGAAAAGAGAAAGAAAAGAAAAGAGAAAGAAAAAAAAAGAAGGAAAAAGAAAAAGAAAAAGAAAAACAACAAAAACAAAAATTTATCTGCCTGAACTATGTTTGACTTGATCCCGAAAGGGTACGTAGGCAGCCTCTCCCTGAGGTTCAGTCCCACCAAAACAAAAATCCCAATTTCCCCAAAAGTTAATACTGGGGCAGATGATATAATGGTTCGGCTATGAATCCGCCGAAACGGTTCCAAAGTTGTAGTTCCTCCCAAATCCTTCTTACCCCAAAGACCTCGTCCAAGTCCTTCAGATCAATTGGCAAAGGCAGGGAAGTGGAAAACGTCATTGTCGGAAGTTGATACAATTCAAATTGAGAGAAATAAAATGAGAGAGTCTTATCGGTGAAACCCTTCGGGCACCATAAGACGATAGTGAGTAGAGAAAATGAAGATGAGAGAGTCCGATTAGTGAAAACTTGCAAAGAGCACTATTGGACGACGGTGAGAAGAGAAATGAGAGAGGTCGATTGGCGAAAACCCGCAAAGGGCGTTGTCGGCCGAAAAAAAGACATCTCATCACTAAAAGAGTCCTGGCAAGGTTCCCTGGTTTTTGAAATACGGATCAATGGGTTCACGAGAAGCTGGAAAGTTTGTGTGGGTCGAGCGTCCAGTTCAAGAAGCATGTCATGTTCATTTAAAGCCAGCATGCAGCCCAGATAAGTCCTTCTTTTCCTCCCAAAAGGGACACTTCTCTTTAAAAACTCATACGCTTGCTTGTTGCATACTTTCCTTTGAATCCCTTTCTGTTTAACTCTAATTCCGTAACTTTCACAAAGAGAAGGTGGCAGGACCGGTTTCACAGGACTCCGCCTGGCAAAAGCCGGAGAAAATTTCCAGCCTCAGCGAGTGCATCAGCCCAATCCCGATTGACTATGGTGATTGATGCGTTCAAAGTAAAGACATTTGAAAAGAAAGAAAGTCAAAGGCAAAGGTCCCAAAGGCAGAATAAAGTGAAAAGGCCAGAGCCCACACGGGTGAAGTCATAATGAAATCTTGAGAGCTGAACCCGGTCAGTCTGAAAAGAGATTCACCCCTAAGGCCAACAAGTAGCAAAGTTCTCAACGGAAAGGAGGCCGGGATCAAGCAATTAGGATGATCAACGCCACAAAACCAACCACCGTTTCAAACTATCAAATTGTTCTTTGTTGAAAACAGGTCTTATTCAGAGCAACCATGCAAGAAGCAGGTGCTACCAATAAATAAATAAATGCGCAAGCGCTGAAACAACTTTGCAGCAGGAAAGCGACACAAAGGGAAGTTTCCCGAAATTCTTTCATGCGTTTTGCTAATTAAAAAGGAAAAAAAAAAAAGAAAAGAAGGAGAAAAAGAAGAAGAAGAAAATAAATGAAAATGAAAATCCCAAAAGAAAAACAAATCATAGTAGCATAGGAGCCTTTTCTTTCCAAAATCCCGGCTAAAAAATCGAGGATCTTCCTGGCATAACCCAAGGAGCTTGTTCTTTCCAAATCCTGGCGAAAAAAACCGAGGATCTCCCTGGCATAACCCTAGGAGCTTTTTCTTTTCAAACCCCGACATAACTCGTGGATCTCCCTGGCATAACCCAAGGGGCGTTTTTCTTTCCAAAACTTCGGCATAACCCGATGACTTTTCCCGGCATAACCCGATGATCTTTTCCGGCATAAACCGATGACTTTTTATGGCATAACCCGTGGACCTTTTTCGGCATAACCCGATGATTTTCCGGCATAACCCGTGGACCTTTTCCCGGCATAACCCGTGGACCTTTTCCGGCATAACCCGATGACTTTTCCCGGCATAACCCGTGGACCTTTTCCGGCATAACCCGATGATTTTCCCGGCATAACCCGTGGACCTTTTTCCGGCATAACCCGATGATCTTTTCCGGCATAACCCGTGGACCTTTTCCCGGCATAACCCGATGATCTTTTCCGGCATAACCCGATGACTTTTCCCGGCATAACCCGTGGACCTTTTCTGCAATAACCCGATGACTTTTCCCGGCATAACCCGTGGACCTTTTATGGCATAACCCGATGATTTTCCGGGCATAACCCGCGGACCTTTTCCCGGCACAACCCGATGATCTTTTCTGGCATAACCCGATGACTTTTCCCGGCATAACCCGTGGACCTTTTCCGGCATAACCCGATGATTTTCCCGGCATAACCTGTGGACCTTTTCCGTCATAACCCGATGATTTTTCCGGCATAACCCGTGGACCTTTTCCGGCATAACCCGATGATTTTCCCGGCATAACCCGTGAACCTTTTCCAGCATGACCTGATGACTTTTCCCGGCATAACCCGTGGACCTTTTTCGGCATAACCCGATGACTTTTCCCGGCATAACCCGATGACTTTTCCCGGCATAACCCGTGGACTTTTTCCGGCATAACCTGTGGACATTTTCCGGCATAACCCGATGACTTTTCCCGGCATAACCCGTGAACCTTTTCCGGCATGACCCGATGACTTTTCCTGGCATAACCCGTGGACCTTTTCCGGCATAACCCGATGACTTTTCCCAGCATAACCCGTGGACCTTTTCCGGCATAACCCGATGGCTTTTTCCAGCATAACCTGTGGACCTTTTCCGGCATAACCCGTGGACCTTTTCCGGCATAACCCGATGATTTTCCCGGCATAACCCGTGGACCTTTTCCGGCATAACCCGTGGACCTTTTTCGGCCTAACCCGATGACTTTTCCCGGCATAACCCGTGGACCTTTTCCGGCATAACCCGATGACTTTTTTCGGCATAACCCATGGACCTTTTCCGGCATAACCCGATGACATTTTTCGGCATAACTCGATGATTTTTCCCGGCGTAACCCGTGGACCTTTTCCGGCATAACCCGTGGACTTTTCCGGCATAACCCGATGACCTCCACGACATAACCCGAGGAACCCTCTCTCTTTTCCGGCATAACCCGACCATTTCCCAGCATAACCTGGATCCATTCACAAAGATACACAATCTCGATTTGACTGCTTAGATATGTGTCACAACTAACTCACGAAATTTTCCTAGTGAAAACTAGGGCAGAAAATTTCGTTCGTTTGTTTGTTTTGATATCTTAAACAGTTTTGACCTCAAAACACAAGGTACAAAATGACCAATGGAATGAGTCATAATCCAGAATCAAGAAAGGAAGAAAAGAACAAAAAAGAAATGAACTCAAATGCAAAGCAAGCAAGGGCGCGGATGGCTCAAAATCTGATTGAAGTCACAAGCTCCGTTGATCCTGTCTTGACCCAATGCTGCATGAAGAAGAAACAGCTACAACTTGCGAACATCAAGATTCAGATCGGAGTCCACAGCAAAATCAGCCAAGACTCAAGATCAAGTTTCAAGAGAATTATAGATACGAATCTTGTAACTCATAGTTGATAGGCATAGCTAGCTTAGCTTTGATTTTACTTTTTGGTGTAATAAGGAGCTCAACAAGCAGAAACAGCAGCAACAATAGTGAAATCACAGCTTCTCGGTAGTCCCAGCTACCAAAACCTTCCAAAACTACACTGACCTGATTCCTTTATAGCCAAAGATATGTAGGCAACCTCTGAAGCAAGGTTCGGTCAGATTCTTTCAAAAACTACTTCTCATGGAGTTTCAAATGGGCAAAAATCCCTCATATTGCTCACTTTATCTTTTTCCGAAAACTCTTCGTGTTTCCGAGTAAAGAGGGGCAGCTGTAAGCACATGAATTTTGCCCTATACGAGATACTCCTACAAATTTCAAGAAAATAGATTTTTTCTAATTATTTACCATTTTATAGTATTTTGTAGAATTTTTATCTTGTGCACGTTTAAGTCATAAAAATACCAAAAATATCACGCATGGCATTTAGACCTTACTTTTATATTTTTAGGATTAATCGATAGTTACTTGTTCTATAAAAATTAAAATTCACAAAAAATATTTTATTTTTATACTTTTTCCTTTTGTTGATTTTTCTCTTCTAATTTAGGATCAAGTAGTTTTTATAACTTTCATAAATAGTATAATTTTAGATAATTTAGGTTTTTAATTCTAGGATTTTTAATTAAAAAAAAGATAAAAAGAAATTGGGAATAAAAATTGGAAGAACCCTTCCCCCAAAATAATTTCCCCCAAAAGACCTTCCCCCAAAATATTTTCCCCCCAAAAGACCTTTCCCAAAAATATTTCCCCCCAAAAACTACTCCCCCACACAAGACCTACTCCACATTAAAAACACCCTACACACACATTACACAGGACTAGATCCGATCACCTTCCAAAAAAAAGAAAGAAAAACGCGTCGCATCCCTCCCCTCCCAGCTTCGTTTCAGATTCCCTTTTCTAATAGAAGAACGGTGCACCCCTCCCTCTTTACCTTCATTCTCCGGAAGAAATTGAACCCCCTACACTCTTCATACACAAACCTAAACCTCTAGTAATAGCTGAAGTTTGTAGAATTCAGATTCGAAATTCAAGGTCACAAACTGTCGGTTTCATTTTGTTTGGCTGAGCTCCAACTTTCATCACTTAGTCTCTTTTGATTTCTCCGAGCTAATTCCTGCACAGTCAGGTACTCTTCTTTGAACTGTAAGTTGGATGTGAAACCATATATATATATTGAGATTTTGTTTGTGGGGACATTATTGGCTTAAATTGAGAAATATATGACTTTAATTATGTGTCTGTCTCAATTGAACTACTACTACGTACTTTTGATTTAGAAGACCATTTAATTACATGAATGTGAAAAGTGGAGGCAATTAAAGTGAGACTCATAAAAGTAAGGTAGGATCAATTAACAAACATTAGAAATTCATTCTGTGCCTTTGTGATTTTGTGGTCAGTTAGTAACTCAACTTCATTAATTATGATTTATGGTTTACGCTGAAGAATTGTTATTTTTTTGGTAAAGGAATTTTTGATGCGACGATGGTAATGCAATAAATATATACATGAGCATTAAAAACATGCGTATGTTTGGATTGGCAAGTTACTGAAGTTAGTTGTGATTAGCAATGAAATTTTTTTTTTTTTGTGGTATATAATTTGTAAATCCCGTACAGAAATCGATGCATTGTTTTGTAGTGTGTGAATGATGAATCTTCTACTATTCTATCATGGTATTGTTGTAGATAATTCAATTTCATTCTCATAACATCTGAGAGTTTTCTTTAGGAAAGGTGAGATGTTGGTTGAGCTCTGGCCTTTTATATAAGTCCGAAACTTAGAAAAATAGGAAGAAATAATTGTGAACATCGTGGTTTGCTTGAGGTGTGACATGCCAAATAAAATCCCAAAACGCATGGCCCTCACTTGATTAGTTTTAACTCTTTAGAAATCGAGGCGTTCCATTTAGCGAATTTTTATGGCCCTCGCAAAGTTAACTACGCGTTAGTTGCTCTAGGCGCGTTATAATAATATTACCTTCCTAAACTCGGGTGTGCATTTCATGCGACCCAAATCAAAATCAAAAACGTCGAACAAGAATGTGTCAAGGTTCCGGGTGCATTTCATGTGACGTGATCCGAAAACATATTTTTAAACGACGTTCATTTTCGTAAAAAATATTAAAAGCGGCAAATAATTATAAAATTGCACTATAGGTTGGAATATGTATAAAAATTAGACTTCAGCCATTTATAATAATTTAAGCGACCGTGCTAGAACCACGGGGTCCGGGGGTGCCTAACACCTTCCCTCGGGTCAACAGAATTCCTTACACAGAATTTCTGGTTCGCAGACTCCAATCGGGAAGTCGACAATTTTTCTCGATTTGGGATTTAAATTAAACCGGTGATTAGGACACCAAAATCCAATCCTATCCCATGTGGCGACTCTAAAAATAAATAAATAATCCCAATTCGAATAATATCACTTTAAATGGAGAAACTCCCTTATACATTTATCCTTCGGGGTAGGTGTGTAAAAAGAAGGTTTGACACTGTTTATCTAGTATGCCTAAACTTTGTTTGTTAAGTGTGTGATTAGTATGTCTACAATTTTTGATACCTTCCTAGCCTGTTCATTTAAGTTCTTGCCGATTCTGTTTTGCTCATGCTAAGTCTTCTAGTCCTTCAGGTAACTGTAGTTGTGTAGTTGGTTTCGTCTAGTGTTCATGTGTTTTCAATGTGGCTTTACTGTGATCCTTGCTCTATGTTGCATTGACCTACCTTATAACTTGTATGTTAGTTCTATAGAACCCCTTTAGAATTCTATGCACCATGTCGTTTATGTGCCGGATTATACACTAAGGTGTACTCTATGTGTCCCCAACCCCTCTCTCCTTGTGTGAAGCCTACTTGCCAAATGTGTCTGCATAATGGTTGTTTTGTGATTTTTGTTTGACTTAAAAGTGTTTTTCATACTTTTCTCAAGCTGTTTTACCACTAAATTAGTACTGGTTTTCAGAAAATCTATTCACTTCTAAAAATCCTCTTCATATTGTTTACCAAAACTCTTTTAAATCATTTCAAACGCTCTCATTTATTCTTAGGTTATTAAGTCCTGCCCATCTGATATGTGTACTACTTAGAGGTCCTTGAGATCTCTCTGAACTCTGGAATATCAGGGCTGGCTCTTCCACACTGCACATTATCAGTCTTTATTTGAGAAAGTCTAGGTAAGAGCACTGCCCAGGATCCTTGAGGTCCTTAGGAAACTCTGACACACTTGGACACAAATATGGCAATGAATCTTGGGCATTTGAGACTAGTGAAGGCCTGGTACACTAGGATTCTATTTGGGCCTACTTTAGGCTCCCTATAGCTTAATTTATATTCTATCTATGTAATTTTAATTCAATCTTTGGTTTGTAATAATTATGGGTAAAGTTGGGTAGATAACATGCCTATAGGTTTTATTTTTGTTCAAATGTGTTTCGTTAGATAATATGCCTATACGGTTTTGGTTTGGTTCAAATAAGTTCTGCCTGCTTTACTTTACATGATTAGACACCATGCCTAAAGGGAATTAAATAATTAAGGTTCAGTTTCCATTACGGCGTATATTCAAATCTATCTCTTTAGAAATCATGTCTATAAGATCTAAAATCAGTTTTAATTAGAAATCATGCCTATAGGATCTAAAACCAGTTTTAATTAGAAATCATGCCTATAGAATCTAAAATCAGTTTTAATTATAGCTCATGCCTATAAGTTCTGAATCAGTTTAATTAATTATCCTACATGGTCTTCAACGCTGTGTTAGTTAAAGTCACTACAGCATGCTTATAGGATAAAGGACTTCAAAAAATGTTTTCCCAGTATTGTGACTGCATATACACACTTAGGCAAGCCTTAGGGCGTTAAATAATAGTGAAACCAGTTCTATTTATATATGAGATTATCCAGGCTTAACAGGTAATAAAACCTGTAGGCAACCCAGTTAGGATTCTGCCCTTTTCCTTATGCATATCCTGAATCTGTAACATTCATCTAGATACCATGTTCTTAGAATTTTTGAACTTTCTTAAAAACCTGTGTTTTAGACGTGTTGTTTGTTTGTCTATATATATGCGGAGGTAAATGTGAGCCTTTTAACTTCTTGTCTTTATTTGCTTGTCCTATATGTTATTTGCCTATCTCCTAGATTTTTACCTTTTATAAACCTTTAGCTCTAGAACTATCCAGATTTAGAGGTCCCGAATTCCTCCAGGATCATAACGAAGGGACGGGTAGCAGCACGCTTAGAGGTCATTAATTAAACTCGCTCCTATAACCACTAAAAGGATGGTAATGGGTAGTAAAAGGATATGATGACATGTGCGTTAATGTCACGTGTAGCCCCTTTCATTGTGGAGTGATTACTACACATTGGATGGGTATGATCCTATAGGCTAATCAACCTAGGACTTCCCTTTCGCAATTCCATATGTGTTTAAATTCTCTAAACTTCCTTTTATACATAAGCTTTCCAAATCTCTTTGCCCTCATCATTTAAATCTCCTTGATCATATATGCATTAAGATGGGCAAAGCCACTTTATTTGCAAATACTTTCTTTCTTGGTAATTGGCTAATTCATATAGTTTAAGTTTGGTCGGGATCCACCATTATGGACCGCGAGGGGTTCCTAACACCTTTTCCTCAAGGTTATTTCGAGCCCCTATCCTAATCTCTGGTAATGCAAACTAGTCAAAAAAGTTAATTACTCTAGATGCGCTAACGCACCTTAAGAAATCGTTAGGTGGTGACTCTTCAAATACCCAATTCCCAAAAGAAAACAAGTTATTCCCCCATGAATGTCGAAACCTGGACTTCCCTCAAGAAAAGGGAAAATGGGGGTGCGACAGCATGGCGACTCTGCTGGGGATATTCTAGGCTCTTACCATAATGAACGTTTTTTTATGAATTAGTCAAAGCATGACTTATCCCGTATACCCTTTCCCCTTTTTTTGGATTTAACTGCTTCTTTATGATTTCTTTTATTTCCTGAAACTGACTTGTCTCTTTGTTTTCTTTTTCTGTAACTGTCTTTTAATTATTTAAATACTGCATTTATCATTTTTTTACATGCAAATACTTGACAACATGCTGTTTATTATTGCATAAATCGTGTTCCGCATCATATTCCACTCGTGCATGTCAGATCCTATAGCAACTCTTGATGAGTGGTTGTGCTATTCCAATTTATTACCCTTAAATTTGGAAAGGCTTATTTGTGGTAAAACTAGTCGATTGGCGGTGTAGTCGACAATTCCATGCCTTTCCCCCCTCAAGTTGTCCGCTTGAGGGTACCAATCTAGACCCCCATAGTAACCTTACTCTTATCGTAATTGTGCATGCATCAGGATCAAACCTAGTGAGATTAATATGTTGTCCATATAATAATCCTTTAAGATGAGCCTTATCCAAAAGTCCACCGGGGTTTCCATAATCCCAACGGACATGATCACGTTCTGTGCACTAATGTGGAGAACTAAATGCCAATATGCTAATCATGAATGTACAAATAGTCAAGTCTGGTGGGGGAGAAGGGCCTAACCTTTTTGTTTTGCAGAAAATGAGGCATGAGGTCCATAGATTCGGCATGGTCAACAACATTCCACCATTGCTACTAGATTGGTAGGAGGACCTTTCCTTAAGAGACAAGAAACACATGAGAAAGAATTGGGGCAATTTAACTTCTCTACTAGACATTCAGCCAAACAATATGTTGATTGAGGTTGCCACTTTATTCTGGGACAGTGAAAGGGCTGTGTTCTGTTTCAGCGATTTGAAAATGACACCACTCCTAGAAGATACTGGGGGACTTGCGGGACTGACTTGGGATAGCCCTGGGTTGTTGTTACCAGAGAACCATATTGATAAAGGGTTCCTAAAGATGATGGGGCAGAAGAAAAATGCTGACTTGGAATGCCTGAGGAAATCCTACATACCCTTCGAATACTTGTATGAGAGATATGGGCATAGCAAGTCCTACCATACCTTCCATGATGAGCTTTTTATCACTTCTCTAGGACACATCTACCGCAGAGTGTTCGTGTTCATTGTGTGCTTCTTGGGACTAATAGTGTTCTCGATGAAAAGGGAAAGAATCCATACTAGATTGGCCATGGTCTCCAAGACTTTGATGGAAGGGATCAATGGACAGACATACACTATAGTCCCCATGATCATAACCGACATCTACAGGGTTCTGGAGCGCTGTCAAAGAGGGATCAAGCATTTTGAGGGTTGTATCATGTTGCTATAGTTGTGATTGTTAGAACATCTTCAAAGGGGCCAGTATCGCTAAGAACTTTCGCGAAGGGCTTGGAACGACCATATTGCCTTCCATCACCCTAAATGGATGACTGACATTCCGGACATGTTTGCTCAACCGAAAAGTGCCAAAGTGAGGGTAGAGTTATTCAACAATCTGACCGAGGAACAAGTGCAATAGATGTTTGAATGGTTCCTAACAGACGAGTTCATCATTAGATCCAGGGACGCTCCACACTTGGTGCTGATTGGGTTGAGGGGAATATACCCTTATGTCCCTATTCGAGTTATGAGGCAAGCAGGCAGGAAGCAGGTTGTACCAAGTGTTGCCAAGATGAGTCACTTCAGAGCAGACTTTTAGGACAACAACGTCCCTTACAAGTGCCAAGATCAACACATGTGGCACTGCAAGATCATTGTGGAAAAGAACACCATTGAGCCAGACAGGTATCATGCGGGGTGTGAACCTCTCTACCCAGCATAGTTAGAAGACAATCTAAAGGGAATGGTGAGGCCAGGAGCCGGTTGAAGGAATAAGATCATAGATGAAGAAGCTAAGGCTCAAGTTAAATACAATAGACTGTGCAAGAAAGTCCATGACTCTGAGAATGAGCACCGGGAAATACACGAGACAAATATGATGCTGATCAACAAATCTAAAGGGAATGGTGAGGCCAGGAGCCGGTTGAGGGAATAGGATCATAGACGAAGAAGCTAAGGCTCAAGTAAAATACAATAGACTGCGCAACAGGGTCCATGACTCTGAAAATGAGCACCGGGAAATACACGAGACAAATATGATGTTGATCGACGAATGGAAAGAAATGGCTATCACTTCCAACAGCAGGTTGGAGTATCTAGAGTGAGGATTAGTAGAGCTGGAGCATAAAATCATAAAGAGGATTGAGGATTGCCAGAATGCTGAAGGAAGTGAAGGAGGACATTTGGCTAGAGCCTACCTACCGCTGGGTCTGCGCGAGCTGGGAAACTTGTATGATGGAGTCAGGAAGATCGAATCTGGGGAAGGTCCTTCTAGGACCAAGTAGTCTAGATTTATTTGCTTTCCTAAATGTAATAAGGTCAAGTGCCAATAGTGACTTACTTTACTATCATCTTAGTGTCGTTTTGGGATTCATCTATTTTTATATTATGAAATAAGGCATTTACTGGCATCTAAAATTTGCCAAATATATTTGCCGCTAGGCCTACCTCGGGCACAACGAGGCACCCAAATTAGGACACCAATATACATTCTTGCAATATGTGTTTAAATACTACAAATATTTCAGAACCCTTACTGACTTATTTACCTTTTTGTTTTCCTTTTATTCTTTATTCCAATCCCCTAAGGTTGGTTCGCTCATACTGGCATCATCAAAGTATCACGCTAGATCTAGAGGCCATCCACCTCCTCCTCCAAGCAATACAAATAGCAAAAGGAAGGATAAAATGGACAACCTAAGTGGTATTCGAAAGAAAAATGCAGAAAATGCAAAAGCTTCAGATGGTCAGAGTACTCCGGCACCGAATGATTTAGTTTTGAGGTTAGAACAAAAGATACTGGAGCTGCAAGGAGAGCTTGAGAAGGTCCATAACTTGGCAAACTTATCCCTCACTTTGAATGTTCCCGACATTAATCAACAAAACACAAAGAACCCAGCACCTACTCAGAACACACCAAACCAACATCCACAAAACCCTCCTACACCACATCAATATGCAACCCCACCTTAATATCTCAACCCCTTACTGGTACCAACTCCGCCGTAACACCACCATCAACCAATCTAGTACCCACGAACCGCCACCTACCATACTCCCCAGAACATACCACAACCCATTCCCGATCCTCAAAACTCAGCCAATGACCATCACTATACCCAAGTCCCTGACACTCATCAAAACAACCCTATATATGTGGAAATCGTACCTCAATCTACTCAACAAACTTCCTATACACAAGAATATGTTGAGAAGGACCTGCTTACCAAGAACATTGCCGAAGAACTCAAGAAATTAACAAGTCGGGTTCAGGGTGTCGAAGGCGGCAAAGGGATAGAAGGTTTGGACTATGAAGACCTATGCATACAGCCCGAGGGGTACAAACCTCCAAAGTTCGGGATTTTTGATGGTACAGGTGATCCCAGGGTTCATTTGAGGACCTATTGTGACAAGCTTGTCGGGGTATGAAAGGATGAAAAGATCTGGATAAAACTCTTTATGAGGAGTCTTACTGGAGATGCTTTGTCTTGGTACATCAGCCAGGATCCTAAGAAATGGTCCAATTGGGTAAGTATGGCGTCTAATTTCAAGGACCGGTTCAGGTTCAATACAAAAAATGCACAAGATGTTTTCTACATTCAGAACCTCAAGAAGAAACCCACCGAGACTTTGCGCAGTATGCTACTCATTGGAGGTCGGAAGCAGCCAAGGTCAGACCATTTTTGGACGAGGAACAGATGAACAAGTTCTTCGTTAGAGCACAAGATCCACAGTATTATGAAAGGTTGATGGTTATTGAAAACCATAAATTCTCTAATATCATCAAGATTGGGGAAAGAATCGAGGAAGGCATCAAAAGCAGGATGGTAATGAACTTTGAGGCATTATAGGCCACAAACAAAGCATTACAATCAGGCGGCATATCAAAGAAGAAAGACATTGGGGCAGTAATGGTGGCTCAAGGCCCGAAATCTCCACTTACCTATAAAACACCTCCACGACATATCAAACACCTACACCCACATACTAAGCACCAACACCTACATATCAACCATCATCTTCAGATATTCCCAAATAGCCACTATTTATCATACCTATAATTCCCAACCATCTCATTTCCAGACATCTATGACTCGCCAAAATTATCCAGGACCACGACCTAATTTTGACTGCAAATCACCCAAATAATACACTGTTATTATTGAACCCATCGACCAGTTGTATGAAAGGTTGAAAGCTGCTGGTTACGTCACCCATATTTCCGTTGTGGCATTAGAGAATCCATCCCAATTGGTCAATCCAAACAAAACCTATGCATACTATTCCGGTATAAAGGGGCACACCACCGACGAGTGCCAAACATTGAAACATAAGATCCAGACGTTAATTGACAACAAGGTCATACAGGCAAAAGAAGACACACCCAATGTTCGCAACAACCCTCTCCCTAATCATAGAGGTGGTGGGATACATATGATAGAAACAAAAGAAGAATAGGATCCTGAAGGGTCAATTAGGCTTATTCGGGAAGGTGATGACTTTAATCCCTCAGTTACACTTACTCCTATTGTAGTACAGACTTAGTCACCAATCGAGGTTAAGGTAGCTATGTTAGTTCCATTTGAGGTAGATTTATCTCCACCCGTGGCGACTACTATTCCGTTTGAAGTAGAAGTGGCCACATCTTTCATAGTGACAATATCAACCATACCTCCTTTCAATTCAAAAATCAATACCTTGGGATTACGCTGCCGAAGATCAGCGAAAAGGAAAGGCAAAGATAGAGGAATCTGATGCTGCACAAGGAATGATTAGGACGGGAAGAGTCTATACACATGAAAACTTGGGAAGACCAAGTAAGGATGCCACTACCAAGCAGTATGTCACTGAAAAAGGGTCAGAGGACCTTTGGAGAAAAGTACAAGTAATGGAGTATTCCGTCATTGATCATTTGAACAAAACCCCAGATCAGATATCCATACTATCACTATTACAAAATTCAGAGGCGCACAAGAATGCTTTGATCAAGGTGTTGGGTGAATCTTATATAACCAACAATATCACCGGTGGAGAGATGCCAACATGGAAGGGCAGGTGCTATAAAGTCATAAAATAACCTTTCATGAGGATGAGCTACAGCCTTTAGGGTTGAATCACAATCGAGCATGGCATATCACGTTAAGGACAAATTCATTACTAGGCTCTTGATTGATGGGGGTTTAAGCCTCAACATTTGTGCGCTGGATACTCTGAAATATTTGACGAAGGTTTTCATAAAATATGGGCTGGAAGCATGAATGTGAAACCTTTCGATAGGTCTTAGACGGCCACGATTGGGGAAATTAACCTTTGCTTGCCGATGGGGCCAACTTGGTTTGACGTCGAGTTTCAGGCACTTAACATACCATCCTCATACAATCCTCTGTTGGGCCGACCATGGATATATGCCATTGGGGCCATGGCTTCCACACTACATCAAGCTGTGAAATTCGAATGGAATCGTCAGGAGGTGATCATTCATAGAGATAGGAGTAACCCCATTTACACCAGTCAAACTATCCCGGTTAACGAAAATAAAAGAAGGATAAGAGGGGCAATCTATCATAACATTTAACGTGTCAATGTCGTTGAGAAAGACAAATAGTGGAGTAGCAAATAGAAAGCATACTGGCATGGTCTGGGTATGAACCCGGCAAAGGGCTTGGGAAGAATCTCTAGGGTATCACCAAACTGATACAATTGAAGGGTCATGGTACTACCTTCGGGATTGGATATCAGTGAACATGGCAAGATTATAAGGATTGGTCGCCTCTATGGCACAGACTGTATTACACTCTTGAGCAACCAGTGCCACATCTGGATCAAGCTTTTCACCAAGCTGATACAATATGGGGAACTGTAAAAGAAGAAGCATTAGCTGGGCTGAAGAATCTATTCTTGGAGGATGAAGACAATAACTGCAGTGCAATAATTGAGGAGGAGGAGGAAGAGGAAGAATGCCTCATTATTCAAACTGTGGAGAAGGGAGCTGTTCTCAGGAACTGGACAACCACACTATCCCGGGCCCGCCGAGTCCTTGTGTATCTTGGCAGATTTTATTTCTATAGCCATTCTAGGCATTTAAGATTTTGATAATTTTATTTTCAAGACCTGCTTGTTTTAAAATATATGCTCGATTCATCGAGCTGTACTTGTCTGGATGTTTTTCAGTTTTAATCAAATGTATTGCTCTTTATTATTAATTATTATCTTCCTCACTTTTCGGTCTACAATGTTATTATTACTCTTTCTGATGAACTGATGACTGTGACATATAATGAAGCAACACAATATGAGGGTAGTGATTTGGATGAAGAAGACGAATTACCCGAGGAAGTTGTCAGGGAGGTTGAAAACTTTGAGAATAAGCCTAAGTCCAACCTGGATGAAATCGAAGCAGAAAACTTGGGGGACACCGAGACCATGAAGGAGACTCGCATCAACATTCACTTATCACCAATAGAGAAGGAAGAGCACATTCGTTTCTTAAAGGAGTATGATGACATTTTTGCATGGTCATACGATGACATGACTGGTTTGAGCATGTCCATAGTGGCTTACAAGTTACCTACTGATCCATTGAGTCCGCCAGTGAAGCAGAAACTCAGAAAATTCAACCAGATATGAGCTGAAAATCTAGGAGGAAGTTACTAAGCAGATCAAAGACAAAGTTCTCAGGGTGATTAAGTACCCAACCTGGTTAGCCAACATTGTGCTAGTTTCGAAGAAGGATGGGGAGGTTAGAGTATGTGTTGAATATCGAGATTTAAATAGAGCAAGTCCCAAGGAAGACTTTGCACTTCCAAATATACAAATCCTGATTGAAAATTGCGCCAAGCATGAACTCCAATCCTTTGTAGATTGCTACTCGGGTTATCACTAGATCTGGATGGATGAAGAAGACATAGAGAAAATAGCTTTTATTACACCATGGGGGGAGGGGTATACTGCTACAAGATGATGCCATTTGGTCTAAAGAATTCTAGGGCTACTTAAATGAGATCCATGACAACAATCTTCCATGATATGATACACAGAGAAATAGAGGTGTATGTGGATGACGTCATTATCAAATCCAAGGGTCCGCTGATCACATAACAGACTTGAGAAAGTTCTTTGATAGGTTAAGGAGGTACAACTTAAAACTAAACCCCGCAAAGTGTGCATTCGGGGTTTCCGCAGGAAAGTTATTGGGATTCACTGTCAGATGTCAAGGGATCGAGCTAGATCCGTTTAAAGTCAAGGCTATTCAGAAGTTACCGCCACCTAGGATCAAAAAGGACGTCATGAGCTTCCTAGGACGTCTCAAATATATTAGTTGCTTCATAGCACAGTCCACAATCATATGTGAACCAATCTTCAATATTCTAAGGAAAGATGCCAAGACAAGATGGACCGAGGATTGTTAGAAAGCTTTTGACTAAATCAAGGAGTACCTATCCATACCACCGATCATAATCCCGCTAGAGAAGGGTCTATGTTTGCTACTCTATCTATCTATATTGGATGGAGCCTCCAGATGTGTTCTAGGATAACATGACGAGACAGGGAGAAAGGAGCAAGACATATACTACTTGAGTAAGAAATTCACACCTTTCGAAGCACGATACTCTCTACTGGAATGCACTTGCTATGCTTTGACTTAGACGACCCAAAAATTGAGGCGTTAATTCTGTGCCTATACAACATACCTCATATCCAGGATGGACCCTCTGAAGTACATATTCTAGAAACCCATGACAACTTGGAAATTAGCTAAATGGAAGATAGTGTTGAGTGAGTTTGATATCTTCTACGTAACTCAAAAGGCGGTCAAAGGACAAGCATTGGCAGACCATCTTGCTGAAAATTCTATGGGAGAAGAATACGAACACTTGAAAACATATTTTCCTGATTAAGAGGTGTCATTCGTAGGAGAGGATATTACCAAAGTATACGACGGTTGGAGGATGTTCTTTGATGGAGCTGCAAATTTTAAAGGAGTGTGCATTGGAGCAGTTTTGGTATCAAAAATGGGTCAACATTATCCGGTATCTTCTAAACTCAGATTTCCTTGCACCAACAACATGGTAGAGTAAGAAGCTCGCATACTAGGACTCAACATTGCAATCGACATGAATATTCCAGAGCTTCTAGTAATCGATGATTCAGATTTGCTTGTGCACCAGGTACAATGAGAGTGTGCCACAAAGAATTCCAAGATATTGCCATATCGGCACCATGTATAGGAATTGAGAAAGTGGTTCACAAAGATAGAGTTTCAGCATGTACCTAGAATTCAGAATGAGTTCGCCGATGTAGTGGCCACCTTGTCATCTATGATACAACATCCGGACAAGAATTTCATTGATCACATCCCATTGAAAATCCATAATCAACCAGCTTACTGTGCTCATATTGAAGAAGAAACAGATGGAAAACCTTGGTTCCATGACATTAAAGAGTATTTGGCAAAAGGAGAATATCCGGAGCATGCAAACCACACTCAGAAACGCACACTTCGGAGATTGTCTAATCATTTTCCACTGTGGAGGAAACTTGTATAGAAGAACTCCTGATTTGGGATTGCTAAGATGTGTTGACACAAAAGAGGCTTCTAAGCTACTTGAGGAGATACATGCTGGGACCTGCAGCCTACATATGAATGGTTTTGTCTTAGCCAAGAAGATACTTAGGGCCGGTTACTTTTGCATGACTATGGAGACAGATTGCATTTAGTATGCCCACAAATGCTACTAATGCCAAGTGCATGCCGATATGATAAAAGTGCTACCAAATTAGCTCAATGCAACAAGCTCACCTTGGCCATTCGCTACCTGGGGAATGGATGTCATTGGTCCTATTGAGCCCACTGCTTCAAATGGGCACAAGTTTATTCTAGTGGCCATTGATTACTTCGCAAAATGGGTAGAGGTCGCATCCTACAAGGTAGTAACCAAGAAAGTCATCACAGATTTTGTCAAAGATCATATTGTTTGTCGATTTGGATTCCCCAAGTCCATTATCACTGATAATGCTGCCAATCTTAATAGTGACCCGATAAAAGCCATGTGTGAAACTTTCAAAATCAAGCACAAGAATTCCACATCCTATAGACCTCAGATGAATGGAGCCGTAGAAGCCGCCAACAAAAATATCAATAAGATACTAAGGAAGATTATAGAAAACCACAAATAATGGAATGAGAATCTACCCTTTGCTTTGTTGGGATACCACACCACAATTCACACATCAACCAAGTTAACTCCCTACATACTGGTTAATAGTACATCCCAACCGAGGTAGAGATCCCTTCTTTAAGGATTATACAGGAAGCCAAACTCAGCGATGCAGAATGGATAAGGAACCGCAATGAACAATTGGCCCTTATCGATGGGAAAAAGATGAACGTAGTATGTTACGGTCAGCTCTATTAGAACAGAATGTTCCGAGCTTTCAACAAAAAGGTCAAACCAAGAAAATTTGAACCAGGGCAGCTGGTGCTGAAGAAGATCTTCCCATATCAAGATGAAGCCAAAGGGAAATTCTCTCCTGTCTAGAAAGGTCCTTACATGGTTCACAGGGTGCTGACGGGAGGAGCACTCATACTTGTAGAAATGGACGGAGAAATTTGGCCAAAACCAATCAATTCAGACGCAGTCAAAAAATATTATGCTTAGACTATTTAAATTTACTCATCTGATGTAATTAAACTACGCTTGACCTGATTCCCGTTGAAGAGGGGATACGTAGGCAGTCCTATGGGTTTGGTGATATCATAATAAAGTTTCCATTTCCCCGAAGTTCAGAAATTGGGGTCCTTCTCAAAATTCTGAAAAAGGTTCAACAAGGCTCATTACCCGCAAACGGTCGAAGGATCATCTACAAAACTGGGGCAGAATTTTGAAGAGGACCCTCAAAATTCTAACACAAGAAAGCTGCAGTGTCTCTGAAATGTGTTACAATCACCAGTTCATCTAAATTACTTGATATTTCAATATGTTTCTAAATAACTCAATTTTTATCAATAATTGCATATTTTCAAAAACTCTATTCCTGTAACAGTTAGGTGCTACCTAGAGAAACTCAAATGAGGACTCCATAACGGAGCATAGCAAGGCCAGCAGACAAACGCACGGACCAACCTCCCCTTGTGAAACTTACAATTTTTCTTTGAGCACAAACACATCAAACATAGTGATAGCATTCACAAACAAATATACACGAGGCAAAATCATTATCAAACGGGCCACCAGACACTGAATGTATCCCCAAGTAAGAAAGATTCTAATCTTATTTGCAATCTATTCTTTGCGTGAGGCTAATCCCCGCCTCCACATCTGCATGAGGCTAATCCATGTCTCCGTATTTACATGAGGCTAATCCATGTCTCCGTATTTGCATGGGGCTAATCCCTGCCTCCACATTTTCATGAGGCTAATCCCTATCTCTATATTTGCATGAGGCTAATCCTTGTCTTAATATCTGTATGAGGCTAATCCCTTCCTCTATATCTGATTGACGATAATTCTTGCCTCCATATCTGCATGAGGCTAATCCTTGCCTCCATTTTTGCACGAGGCTAATCCTGTCCTCCATGTTTTCATGAGGCTAATTCCTGCCTCCATGTTTGCATGAGGCTAATCCTTGCCTCAATATCCGCATGAGGCTAATCCCTGCCTCTATATTTGCATGAGGCTAATCCCTTCCTCCATATTTTCATGAGGCTAATCCTTGATTCCATATTTGTGTGAGGTAATCCTTGCCTCCATATTTGCATAAGGGGAATCCTTGTATCCATATTTGCATGAGGCAAATCCTTGCCTCCATAATTGTATGGGACTAAGCACTGTCCCTCCGTGCATAAATATCTCTTTATTTTGGTACTATCTATTTGCTTTTCTATCGGGTTAAGATTTTCCCTTCATTTCACAAGACTAAGCCGTGTCTTGTTAACATCATATTATTGTATCTCATGGGCTGAAAAATCGCCAATCTGTCCAAAGGTGTCATAGTCTAAAGCCATCATCCTCATAGCCGGAAGACATCATGCCATGGACTGAGGATCTCTCTAATTTGCATATCATTATTCAAAGGCGTCATGGTTTGGAGGCACCATCTTCATGGCCCGAGAACATCATTTCACGGCATGCAAATTCCTCACTAAACAATTTATGGCCCAGGACGTCATGGTCTGAGGACGTCATCCTTAACCGTCCAAAGACAACTTTCATGGTGCAAATGGAATTTGCATCATGTTTAAATTTTTGCACAAATACATGTTTGTAGTGTCTCATTATCTGCAGGTGACCGGTAAGCAACCGTTATTCCAGCAGGAGTGACCTCGCTCCAGTTTCTTCGACTATCTCAAAATTGGACATTCATCATAACCACCTATTCCAAAATATTGTGTCCATTCTTGTAAAGACTTAATCGATATACTCCTCTGATGGATCCAGAAATATACATGGCCTGATTCTTGTAAAACTAGGGATATGTTGGCATCTCGAAGGCTAGAGTCCGACCTTTATCATTCAAAACATCCTATCCATTCAAAAATTGGTCATCATTTCTTTACCTGAAAATTCTTTCATCCTTCCTAGCTAAAGTGGGGCAGTTTTTGATACCCAATTTTTCCTTATAACATTTTCAAAACTATGCCTTGGCATCAATTAGTATTTTCATACAATTTTTGCATTTTAAAAATATTTTAATTAATTTATCCCAATATTTTATTTATAAAACAACCTCTAATTGCATGACAAATAGTTTTATAATAATTTTTATGGCTTAGTTTTGTCATTTGAATTTGTATTAAGTTTCAATTATCACACAAATAGCCACATTTGTATTTGTAGGATGTAATTGTAATTACTTTGTAATTATAGCTCGTGCATGTATTATTATATTATTTTACTAGAAAATAGCCTTTTATATATTTAAAATATTAAGTAATTATTTTAAAATATTTTCAGGCATGAAAATCATTTTTTACAACCTATTAGTTATTTTTAAAAATTGTTTTATCAATAAATTGGTTATTTAATAAATGGACATCTTATTTTTCGAGTTTATCCTAAATTAAATAATTCAAGTCCCTAGCCCACCAAGACCAGGCCCAAAACAAATCCTACCCGGCCCAACACCCGCTAATTTCTGGTCGTTGATCATAGAGATCAACCACCACCATCATTTCTTACCAAATTTAACCAATGACCCTCCCACTTCTGAAAGCTAGCCATTCTTACCAAACAATCGTCCTGAAACCCTCTTCTCTCTAATTCTCTCTGAAACAAAACCTAACCCTATCTTGCCTCCACCCACAATTAGCCCTAATCCCTCTGATTCCTACTCTATCTATGGATTTCTATGGCTGTATGAGGCATCTACTTGTCTCCTCTTTCCCCCTGGTTGCTAAATTGTGTGGTTTCGTGGAAGGGCCTCGGATATATCTGGTCCAGATCTCATTCAAAACTCTTCAAAGAGCATGTCTATAGTCTGTGGGTACTTTCTATGGCTCAAATCTTTGATTCAAGGGCCAATTTCTCTTTACTCTCTCCTTTTCTTTGAAACTTAGCATCTGGACTTGAATCAATCCATATCATTGTAGATCTTGAGCGATATGAGTTCATCATTGCTTTTTCCTTAAGGCTCCTTTATTTCTCGACTGATTAATCGATTTTTGAAGATTTTGTTATATTAGGGTTTGTTTTTATTCTTGTTTGTTATTCAAACCTCTGCGTATTTGAAGTATTTTCAAACTTCCATGGCTATTCTGTTAGGTTCTTTTACTTCTCCATTACTAACCAATTTTTAAACACTACACTACTTCAGGTTTTGATTTCTATGATTTATGTTTGTTTAACCTCTGTTTTTTGACATGCTTTCAAGTTTTCCATGGATGTTTTCCTTCTTTAAGTGTTTTCAAATTAGGGTTTTGAATTATTTTCTGTCTAAATTTCTGTCAAAATTTTGTGTGCACGATTCTTGTTATTTCCATGTTTATGGCTGTACTTGGTCGTTCTTGCCTTATTTGACTTCTGTATATTTATTGATTCTCTACATGATCTTTCCTTAATTATACCCTTGATTAATTTATTCTGAAGTTCTTTATTTGGTTTGATTGAACTCCTTTCCTTAATAAGGCCTCTTATTCTTTACTTCTTTAACCAGTCTGATTGGACCTCTTGCCTTAGCTAGTTCCTGTCATTACCATTGGCTAATTTTCTTTAATTAAAGGAGAAGACTATGCTGAATCTCTTTGTGTGATTGATTCTGAGATCTTTTAATTGCTGATTATTGATTACTTTACCTTATTTGCTTTACTCTTGAACTACAATATAATCTCTTTTGTTTAACTTCGTAGAAGAACATTAGTTCATCAACTACTCATACACTCTAAAAAAGTTCTCTGTTCATCCTGCTACTTGTGATCTTCACCAATCTAGCCAGCTGTAAGCCAAGGCTAGAAATTGCACAACACATGTCTTACATCTCGTGTTCTCTTTCCCTAACTGGTATGCCTCTGATTAAATTTTAGAATCTAAACCTATGTGTTTATTTACTGCCTTAGTTCATCAGTCTTGAGATCATTCCTGCTTCTATTTACTGTTTATGTAGCATGCCTAATACACCTTGTTCAGTATGTGATTAGCATGTCTCCACTTACTTGTCTGTCTACTGTTTATCTAACATGCCTAAATATTAACTTGTTCAAATATGAGATAAACATGTCTCCACTTTACTTGCTTGTTTACTATATTATATAACATGTCTAACATTGTTTTGTTCCATATATGATTAGCCTATTTGCCAGACTACTGTTTATCTAGCATGCCTAAACTTTATTTGTTAAGTGTGTGATTATTATGTCTACACTTGTTGATACCTTCCTAGCCTGTTCATTTAAGTTCTTGCCCATTCTTTTTCGCTCATTCTAAGTCATCTAGTCTTCAGGTAACTCTTGTTTTGTAGTTGGTTCTATCCAGTGCTCATGTTTTTTCAATGTGGCTTTACTGCGATCCTTGCTCTAAGTTGCAATGACCTACCTTATAACTAGACTGTTAGTTTTGTAGAACCCTTTTATAATTCTACGCACCTTGTCATTTATGTGCTCCATTATACACCAAGGTGTACTCTATGTGTCCCCAACCCCTCTCTCCTTGAGTGAAACCTGCTTGCCAAGTGTTTTTCATACTTTTCTCAAGCTATTTTACCTCCAAATTAGTATTGGTTTTCAGAAAATATATTCACTTATAAGAATCCTCTTCATACTGTTTACCAAAACTCTTTTAAATCATGTCAAGCACTCTCACTTATTCTTAAGTTATTAACTCCTCTAGTATGTGTACTACTTAAAGGTCCCTGAGATCTCTCTAAACTCTGGCATATCAGGGTTGGCTCTTCCACACTGCACATAATCAGTCTTTATTTGAGAAAGTCTGGGTGTGAGCACTGCCCGGGATCCTTGAGGTCCTTAAGGAACTCTAACACACCTGGATACAAATTTGGCAGTGAATCTTGGGCAATTAAGACTAGTGAAGGCCTAGTACACAAGGATTTTCTTTGGGCCTACTTCAGGTTCCCTAGAGCTTAATTTATATTCTATCTATGTAATTTTTATTCAATCATTGGTTTGTAATAATTAATTGAAAATAGATATCGGGGTGACTAGTAAAAAGGGAGGGTAGTTGTGTATTGTGGGTAAAGTTAGGTAGATAACATCCCTATAGGTTTTATTTTGGTTCAAACGTGTTTTGTCGATAATATGCCTATAGGGTTTTGCGTTGGTTCAAATAAGTTTTGCATGCTTTACTTTCCATGATTAGACACCATGCCTATAGTGAATAAAATAACTAAGGTTCAGTTTCCATTACGACATATATTCAAATTAGTCTCTTTAGAAATCATGCCTATAGGATCTAAAATCAGTTTTAATTAGAAATCATGCCTATAAGATCTAAAATCAGTTTTAATTAAAAATTATGCTTATGGGATTTAAAATGAGTTTTGATTAGAACTCATGCCTATAGGTTCTAAATCAGTTTAATTAATTATCCTACTTAGTCTTCAACGTTATGTTAATTAATGTCACTGGAAAGCATGCCTATAAGATAAAGGACTTCAAAAACTGTTTCCCCAAAATTATGACTCCATATACACACTTAGGCAAGCCTTAGGGCGTTAAATAACTATGAAATCAATTTTGTTTATGTGTGAGATTATCCTGGCTTAACAGGCTATAAAACCAGTAGACAAACTGGTAAGGATTCTGCCACTTTACTTATGCATATCCTGAATCTTAACATTCATCTATATACCATGTTTTTAGGATTTCTGAACTTTCTTCAAAACAAGTGTTTTATACGTGCTGTTTGTTTGCCTATATACATGAGGAGGTAAATGTGAGCCTTCTAACTACTTGTCCTTATTTGCTTATCCTATATGTTATTTGCCTATTGCCTAGATTTTTACCTCTTATAAACCTTAGGCTGTTTAGAACTGTCCAGATTTAGAGTTCCCAAATTCCTCCAGGATCATAACGAAGGGACGGGTAGCAGCACGCTTAGAGGTCATTAATTAAACACGCTCCTATAACCACTGAGATGATAGTAATGGGTAGTAAAAGGATATAATGACATGCACGTTAATGTCATGTGTAGCCCCTCTCATTGAGGAATGATTACCGGGCATTGCATGTGTATGATCCTGTAGGCTAATCAACCTAGGACTTCCCTTTCCCAATTCCATATGTGTTTAAATTCTCTAAACTTCCTTTTATACATAAGCTGTCCAAATCTCTTTACCTTCATCATTTAAACCTCTGTGATCATAAATGCATTTAGATGGGGAAAGCCACTTTATTTGCAAATACTTGCTTGCTTGTTAATTGACTAATTCATATAGTTTATGTTCGGCCGATACCCACCATTGTGGACCGCGAGGGGTGCCTAACACCTTTCCTTCAAGGTTATTTCGAGCCCTTACCCTAATATCTGGTAGTGTAAACTAGTAACAAGAGTTAATTACTCTAGGTAACCTAACGCACCTTTAAAAATTGTTAGGTGGCGATTCTTTAAATACTCAATTCCTAAAAGGAAACGAGTTGTTCCCCCATGAATGTCGAAACCCGGACTTCAGACTTCCCCGCTAAAAAGGGAAAAAAGGGGGCGCGACACCAAGCGGGTACCTAAAACAAAGTAATCACTATGTTTTGCAGGAACACCACAGGAGGAGTCACAGAGGAAAATGGTACTTAGATAGTGCATGTTCCAGTCACATGACAGGTGACAAAGACCTTTTTAAGGAATTTACAAAAATAGATGGAGGATGTGTTAAGTTCGGTGATGATTCAAAAGGAAAAATAGTCGGTACTGGAACAGTCCCTTTCAATAATAATTATAATATCACTGAGATCTATCTTGTTGACGGACTTAACTACAATCTTCTGAGTATAAGTCAGCTTTGCGACTCAAGATATGAAGTAAAGTTCAAGAAACAAGTTGTGCTATTGAATATAAGACAGGTAAAATAATCCTCCCAGGTAAAAGGCATGGAAATGTTTATATTTTCAATGGATTTGGAAATATAGATGGTCATATCTGTTTAACATCCATATATGATGATTCATGCTTATGGCATAAGAAGCTTGGTCATGCAAGCATGCATTTCATAGAAAAATCTTCCAAGCGTGATCTAGTTATTGGATTACTTAAACTAAATTTCTCCAAAAATCATGTATGTGATGCTTCTCAGATTGGAAAACAAACTAGAAACTCTTTAAACAATAAGGATATTGTATCTACTTCTAAGCCTTTACAACTGCTTCATATGTACTTATTTGGACCTGCTAGCATAGAAGGGAAACAATATGATTTTTTATTATTATTGATGATTACTCACGTTTTACTTGGGTGATTTTCTTATCTCATAAAGATGAAGCATTGAAATTTTTTGAGTTTTCTGTAAGAAGGTTGAAAGAGAAAAGGGGTATCTGATTACAACAGTCCACAATGATCATGGAAGACAATTTGAAAGCAGAGCATTTGAGATTTGTGTAATGATCTCGGATATACTCACAACTTCTCTTCACCGAGATCACCCCAATAGAATGGAGTCGTTGAGCAGAAAAATAGGACCTTACAAATATGGCAAGACTATGATACAAGAACATTCACTGCCAAATTAATTTTGGGTATAAGGAGTAAGTAATGCGTGTCATATTCTCAACTAGGAGTGGCAAACGGGCGGGTTGGGTCAGATATGGTTCGGGTTGAAAATGGGTAATAAAAAAACGGATCAATTTTCCAACCATACTAATATTTAATACGGGTAAAAAATGGGTTACCCATATTATTCATGACTTCTTGTATATGATCATTTTTGGGAGAATTCTTAGTCTCCCTAATTTAAGGAACCCCTAATTTAAAGCTTTAGAAATGTAAAAGTTAGACTCATTGTTTATCCATTGGTTAATCATTGGTTATCCATTTTGTAAATGGATAATATGGTTCTTATCCATATTTGACCTATTTTTAAATAGTTCATTATCCAACCCATTTTTAGTGGATAATATGGGTGGTTAACTATTTTTTTGAACCATTTTTCCACCCTTATTCTCAACCGATATCTCGTAAGGCCCATTTTGAAGAAAACACCTTATGAATTGTGGAAAGGTAAATGAACTAATATTAGTTACTTTCATCCGTTTAGAAGCAAGTGTTTCGTTCACAATAATGGTCAGGACAATCTTGGAAAATTCAATCCAAGAAGTGATGATGGTATTTTTTCGGGTTATTCATTAAATTGTAGATCTTTTAGAGTCTATACTAAATGCACACTATGTGTGGAAGAATCATTACATGTTATATTTGATGAGAATAAAACTTCGACCGAGAAAGGAATTAGTGCCGGTGATAAAGATCAAGCTCAAGAAATTCAGGAGACAAGCAAATATCAAGAGTCGACTAATAAATCTAATGGTGTGATAGATTCAACTAATAAAACCAACAACAATTAGTCAGAATCTCCGAAGGAGGCAACAACTCATATAGTTCGTCCAAATAAATGGAGAAGTGAACCGAATATCCTCAAAAATTCATCAGAGGAGATCCAAGTGAAGGAATGAAAACCAGGAGAGCTCTCAAGAAGAAAGTAAACATAGCACTGATTTCTCAGATTGAGCCAAAGAAAATAAAGGAAGCTCTAAAAGACTCAAGCTTGTTCCGAGCAATGCACGAAGAGCTAGACCAATTCAATAAAAATCAAGTATGGAAACTGATGCCCAAACCTGAAATTGCTCCAGTGATTGGAACAAAATAGGTCTTCAGAAATAAGTTGAATGAGGATGAAAGAGTTGTGAGAAACAAAGACAGATTAGTTTCTCAAGGATACTCACAACAAGAAGGAGTCGACTATAACAAAACCTTTACCCTAGTAGCTCGACTGAAATCTATACGAATTATTCTTGCATATGCATCCTTCAAGAGATTCAGGTTATTCTAGATGGATGTTAAAAGTGCCTTTTGAATGGTTTCATTGAAGAGGAAGTATACGTGAAACAACCTCCTGGGTTTGCGATTCCAAGTTTCCCTACCATGTGTATAAACTGACCAAAGCGTTGTACGAACTGAAACAAGCTCGACAGGCATGGTACGAAAGACTCAGCTCATTTCTTATTTGTCATGGATTTATAAGAGATAAAGTAGATACTACCCTATTTATTAAAAGATCATCACAAGGTAATCTCATTATTCAAATTTACGTTGATGATATTATCTGTGGTAGCGCTAATTCTCTTGTGTGCAAGGAATTTTCAAATCTTATGCAAAGTGAGTTCAAAATGAGTACGATGGGAGAACTAACATTATTTCTTAGACTTCTAATTCAACAATCTCAAGAAGGAACGTTCATATGTCAGACAAAATATACAAAGCAGATGATTCAAAAATTCAGTATGAGCATTGCTAAAGCTATTGGTACACTAATGAGTCCTTCAACAAGTCTCGACAAAGATGAACAAGGAATTCCTATTGATGAAACTAAGTTTTGTGGAATGATTGGCTCACTTCTTTATCTAACTTCTAGTCAACCGGATATTATGTTTAGTGTTTGTAAATGTTCCATGTTTAAGTCAGCTCCTAAGGAATCACACTCGACTGCAGTAAAAATAATTATTTGATATCTCATTGGAACTGTCTCTCACGAACTATGGTATCCACAATCTAACAATTTTAAATTAGAAGGTTTTTCAAATGCTGATATTGCAGGTGATAAGAAAGGCAGAAAAAGCACCAGTGGAACATGCCAACTACTTGGAAAGGCACTAGTATCTTAGAAGAGTAAAAGGCTGTGTATATCGCCATTGGAAAATGTTGTGCACAATTAGTATGGATGTCTCATCAATTGGGTGACTATAAATTATTTTTTAAACCTATTCCAATTTTCTGAGATAACTGTAGTGCTATATGTCTATCTAAAAATCATGTGCATCATTCTAGGGATAAGCATATAGATATCAAGTACCATTTTATTAGAGATCATGTTCTTAAGGGAAATATAGAACTATCTTTGTTAGAACTACTGATCAATTAGCAGATATCTTTACTAAGCCATTTCTAGAGGACATATTTTGCTTTTTAAGAGAATTACTTTGTATTGTTTGCATTAATCATTAATATTAGGACCTATGCGTTAATATTATTTTTTTATGCCTAATGTTAAAACTTTGTTTTTTTCTTATCATTAATTGCGCCTCTGAATTCCCTCTCTTTTCCTCTCTTTTCACATCAGTTACAGAGTTCAAAGAAGGAAACCCAATCATCATGTCTGTTCACTTGACACCCCTTCCTTTTTTGTACTCAACCATCAGAATCCCTTCTTTTAACACCTAAAAACCCTTCTTAGTCTCCATCGTCCCCATCGCCTAGAAACCCTCTCCAAAACATTCTCTCACCAAAAGCTCTTCCATGGCCAAACACTCAAAAAATCCTTCTGCTTCTAGCAGGAAGAGTACTTGCTCTAGAACAAAACTCCGATATCAACCTCCAAAACAATTAGACATAGGGTCCGACCATTCTGAAGGTTTTGCCTCCTTTTAGACGGACCTCTCAGATCAGTCTCAAACTTTAGGAGAAAAAGCCCTGGGAAAAAGGCCTATGGAAGAACCTCCTAAATCCTTCACTCCAAGGAAGCCGAAAATAGATCTTTCTAGTTCCTTAGAGTCTGACCAAAAATTTTGGGACTCTCTAAATAGGGATTTTTTCATCACTTTGAAAGACAAGCCAATTCTTCGTGGGAGGGTAGTCGACCTTGATGACATGGAAGCCCTAAATCGTAAGATAAAAGATCTGTTTATTCATCATGGCTAATCTAAATTCTTTTCTGTTCCCCCTCCTAAAGTCTATGAAACTGTAGTGAAAATGTTTTATGCAAATCTTCATTCCAGTAAGTCTGATAAGTTGGAATTCTTAGTGTTAGGAAACCGCATTATTCTTGATTGTGCCACGTTTGATTTAACTTTCCAGTGTAAGTGTTCTAGTATTCCGATGCTTTTCTAAAAATCCTAGCCTGATGACTTTGAAATCACTTTAGATCAAGAAAAATGATGTATTGTTGAGAGTCTATCAGATTCTCTTCCAAACCAGTTGGGTCCTAGTGATGTTAGGTTTGAAACTCGTGTTCTAGCCCACATTGTTGCATGTACTCTGCTTCCTCATACCGGTTCTTTCTCCACCTTCTCTCAAAGAAGTACCTTAGTTGTCTATTGCCTTGTGACAAAACTCAAGATCAAACTGTCCTCCTGAGTCATCAATATTATGATTGAGAGTGCTGATGAGCCCACCAATCTGCCTTATGGCATGGCCATCACTCACATTCTTGAGGCACATAATATCTCCATCTCTGAATATCCCTTCATCTCTGTTTCAAAATCTTACAATTCCAGAGTATTTGAAAGTATGGGGGTATATATGTGTGAAGGGCTCATGGGTAAATAAAAAAGAGTCAAACATGCGCAACTTGATCCAAAGCCAAACCCTTTGTTCCCATCTTAGTCCGAGTGTCCCTGACCTAGCCGAGAAACTAGTTGCCAGTGACAACCATCTATCCGCCATCAAAGATCTCCTTACCCCTACCTAGCCAACTGTTGGAGATATTCATACTATCTCAAAAAATAGATGATATGATGTATCAAAGATAAGAGTTGCAGTTCTCAGAGTTAGGGAAAATGCAGTCAAGACATTTAAGGAGGTACATGATAGCCTTGATGGAGTGACTATCTCATCCAGTGCCAGATTTGATCAGCTAAATAAGGCGATATGCAACACCCTTACCTATTTCCTGCATCATTAATGTGGAAGTTTAAGACAATATTTTGGCTGTGCTGTTTTGGACTGGATAACCAGTCGATTGGATAATTTTTGCTTTTCTTTATGCTGTTTAGACAATATGTTCCATTTTGCCATAACTCTACTAGCATATCATGTTTATAGTATGTTGTGTTTTAGTATAGAGTGTGTTGTTATCTTATCCCCAGTTTGCTGATGCCAAAAAGGGGGAGAAAGGATATCTATATTCGTGTAGGTACAACCATTGCAGGGGAAGTCGACTATAAATACTACAGGAGAAGCTAACTAAAAGAAGTCCCAACAGTACCTCTTGAAGGGGAGTTAGAGATCTTGCAGAAATAATCGACTAAAGGAAGCACCTGTTGAGGTGGAGCCAACTGCACTCATTGAGGTGGCGATTAAAATATAGGGAAGTCAATTGATTTTTACATGTTTTGTGTACCGTGAACATGGTAATAACAATTAAATTTATTAATGGGACTCTAAAAATACGTGATCTATTTTTATGCTAGTTGTTAAGTAGTTTATGCTAGGTGTATGAAGTTTAAGGATGAAAAATGAGCTAAAATAGAGTTATGATCAAACCATTGAGCTAGATAATCGGCGTCTCGGTCTGACCGATACGGGGCCTCGAGGATGGTTCCTGGGCTCGGACTCGAGCTATTAAGGATAGTCGGGGAAGGGATAAAAGTTATATAATAATCTGTGAAGGCTCTTTATGGCCAATGATGAGCAATAAATGAAGAAAAAGTATGAAAGTAAAAAATAAGAGCCACAATATCGAGAGAGTATGTTAGAGAGAAAGAGGGAATATAGAGAGTTATTGTTTATCTCGTGTAGAATAGTTTGAGTAACAATAATTTTTTACAAAATGGTAAGGATCCCTTTTATATAGAAGGGGAATTCCAATATAGTACAAAATACATTAATTGTAAAGATATGCAGATGGGATAGCTAGACGTGACACCAGGCTCTGCTAGTGCTATCTGCACGCCTTGGGAACTCCCCATCCCCAGCATCGTCAATAGGTCGGGCACCAGTGGACTTTGAGGGAGGGAACTAGACCATAATATCGCAGCCTCGAGGTCTTGAAATGATTTTCTGAAACACTTTAATGACGAGAAATTTGACCCTCCGATTTCACCGTATATAGATAGTCTCCACGTTTCCTAGAAAGAAACAATAGGAAAAGATTTTGAGCCGCCATTCCGAGGGCATCATTTTCATGACGTCAACCTATAATAGAATTAAATGCCATGCCCTAGAAAATCATGCAAGGGTCACCTTCAAATACGATTAGCGAGGAACCCACAAACCGCTATTGGCCCATCCTTTCCATTGTCCAAGTGGTTTCTATAAATATATCGACTATTTGATAATCCTTATTCTAGCAGCATCATCAATTTCATGAGTCCAGACCCATATTCTTTTACACTCTTCTGTCTTACTTTCTTAGAGAAAATTTTACCATCTCTATAGCCAAGACATCTAGAATGGTTCCTCAGCGGAACGAACTTGCATCTTCATCTCGGTCGTCTAAGGAGAAAGCCAAAGCAATACCCACCTTGGAATAGTGCACTCCCTCCAAGATTGATATGTCAAAGGACTTTACCATCGATACCACTTCACCCATATCAGTACAATGTGAACATGTGTCTCGATACATTAGTGTCCTATTTGATGTAGAAATGGTGAGGACAGATTGTCGATGGAACGAGGCACTGGAGGTAGAGATTCCCGATCCTGATGAAAATAAAACAGACTAAAAGGCCGGCTTCTTTCATATGAATACCTACCCATTCACCTTGGTTCCTTCTGATTCCACTGAAACCTCTCCCCCGAAGATAGATCTGGTTATCCTGTATTTTTGTGACAAATATCAAGTGAAGCTCGGTCAGATCTATCATTTTTTGGAGGATAGTATCGATGCTCTATCAGTTTACTGAATGGGTTGCGGGTGAGACCTTTACCCTCAACCATTTGATTAGGTTGTAAAGCCCTCGATTTTATCAAGGTTTGATCAGGCTTCACCAACGATCCAAAAAATCATTTTTTTCGAGCATCGACGAGGGGAAGGATTGAGGGTAGTGAGCAGGTTCATCTGGCTAAAGACCTCGGACATCATTATAGCCTAGATGCTTCCTTTCCAGGACAAATGGAACACACAACGTAAGCGGTTTTCCCTTAACCACATTTTATAATTTTCTCCCCTTTCCCCCGGAATAATGACGTCTTTGTGTTTCCTGCAGTCGCCGCTTGGTACCCCAAGGCGGTTTTGGATTTTTCGGGGTGGATCAAACAGTTGGACACCGCGTTCCCAAATTTTTTTCGGTCTTGGACCAACCTGGACAAGGAGCGATGGGTGGCCAAGAATTGTGGTAGAGCTTCTTTTTCGTCTGTGCCTTAGATTTGCATTTTCTCCCCTCGTCCTTTGCACTGACAAGCTATGGTTATCATTCTTGTGTAGGCCTTGGTGAGAATATGCCGATGAGGCCACCCCCTGGTGGCAAAACGGAGGCTTCAAAGCCCAGCAAGGGCCAGAAGAGGAAAGGTAAGGCGGCTACTGATCCTTTCATGGCAAAAAAGCCCAGGTCACACAAGCATCGAGCCGCTACTACGGCCTCGGCTTTAATTTCAGGGGCTAATCCCGGCACTGAGGATAAGGATGACTATGAGTGTCAGCTAGCACAGAGGACGAGGTCAAGTGCAGAAGACTCGCATGTGCCTTGACTGGAGGTTGCTAAGTCTTGAATGGCTGACTCAGGTCGGTCCCGTAGACCGAAGACCCTGGAGGACGGTTTAATATGCCATCAGATCGCAAGATCAGATTTGGCACAGTTTCTATTGGGGGGACCGTTGCCATCGATCCTGCGGGGTCGGGGCCAGGAGCTTTTCAGAAGCAAGGGTTGCCCCTTTGGCAAATCGATGACATGAATGATTTCATCTCATGCTTTTATGTTTCATCAGGGGAACTGAGGGACGCTCAAGATGCGAAAGTCACCAAAACAAGGATTCATCTCAAAGTGGGAGGCTCACTTGCCAATATCTTTGACAGTGTTAGAGATAACTTCGGTCTTGACGTTCCTGGAATCGTCAAGGCGGCAGAGAGATTCCTGTAGCACGTGATAGCTATCTTTCATATATTTCTTTTAGTCTCGGGCATCATTCTTTATTTTTCTAACTCTTCTGCTATGCCGTAGTGCAAGGATATGCATGATCATGCCCTCTCTCAGCTCCACGACGAGCTTTTATACCATGAAAAGGAGTGTAACAAGCTTACATCGATGCTGCGAGAGTCGAAGGCTCACTCTGATTGAGGAGAGAAAGAATCAGGAGAGCTTTGGGCTACTTTGGAGAAAGCGTTCTGGGAAAAGATGGATCTCGCTGCACAGGTATTTTGCCCTTCTTGTTCCCGACATTTGCTCCCGTATTTTGACACAGATTAACTTACATTTCTTTTTCAGGTCGAGCAAAATGACTCGCAGATTAGTCGACTGAATATGGAGATCCTCGGGTGGAGGAAATAAAGCGAGGTAGTGACTGTGGAGTTGGCATCATCCCATGATCTTCTTAAGGATGCTCACAAGGAAATTACTGCAATGGTCGCAGACAAGTCTGAGATTGAAATAAATGCTGCAACTTATATGGAGGATGCATCCACGGTGCATCAAATATCTCATGACATATCAATAGCAGCTGAGTGGAAACTAGCTCGGGCTATTAAACATGCTAGGGCGGAGGCGAGGAGAGAAACCCTAAAGGATATCGAGGCAAGGGGTGTTGATCTATTACTTAATCTTGAGGATGCTCGTGAGTCGGAGAGATATTTGGCGCCTTGGATATCCCCAGATGAGGGCGAAGATAGTGGTGATGAAGAGTAGGCCTCACATCGTTTTGCTTCCTTTCTTTTTTCTTTTGTATTCAATCCCTGGGGGATGAATCTTGTAAAGATATCTTTTGTAGATATGTTTTTGGCAATGTAAAAAAAGGGTTTTTCTTCTTTCAGTTCTTCTGTTCTTTCACTCTCGCAGAATTAACCTTGGACTTTTGACATTAGCTTTTAGAAACCCGTACTTGGAGCAACCGGGACCCTTAAATCGGGTCATGCCCCGTAGTTAAATTGACAGCTTCTATCGGGTTAGTACCAGTAATATCGAGGAGCCTTCAAGGCGTCGTAGTTTCTCGAATTTTGTAGGGTAGCAGCATTCGCTCAATCTTGTAAAGGGGAACCGAGATGATTCTGCCAGTACATTTCCCTAGGAGAGGGAGATGTTAATGCGGACATAATTAATTAGCCATCTGGGTAGGTGAGCAGTTGTTTCTATGCCCCTATATATTCATTCACTTGCCTTTCCAGTAGTGATTCTGCTACTTTGAGGGATTACTCCTTCCATAGAACCTAGCATTTTATGCTAGTTCTTCCATTGTTTTAACTCAAAATCTTTGCCCAAATCTATATCTTTCCCCTTTTATTTTACCGTAGCCTTGACTGCTACGTCGACGTTTGACAACCAAGGAGAGGGGTATTCTTAACTGTTTACCGTGAAAATGGTAATAATAATTAAATTTGTTGATGGGACTCTAAAATTACGTGATCTATTTTTATGCTAGTTATTAAGCAATTGATGCTATGTGTATGAAGTTTTAAGATGAAATGCGAGCTAAATCGGAGCTATACTAAAATCAGTGATTTAGACTATCGAAGTCTCGGACTGACCGATACGGGGCCTCGAGGCCGGTTCCTCGGCTCGGGCTCGAGCTATTAAAGATAGTCGGGGAAGGATAATAGTTGTAATGGTGTGGCTGTTCAAATTGTTAGCACGCCAACAGGGAACCCCGAGAATGCACTTGGACTGATTCCACCGAATGCGGGTTTGCGTGACACACAGCAGGTCGACGAAACCTTACGCACCAACAAGAGCATACAACAAGGCGACCAACAGGAAGCCTAAAAAACCCTAACTTCGGAAGAATGCGAGGTTAGCCTCCATGTTATTTTTCAAATATCGCAGGCACAATAGCTGGCTGTCGCTCATCTACAGAGCCACCCGAAATATCCTAGCACGGTAGCACCAAGGATAGCTCTCCCAGCTAAACTTGTACCAGAGAGGTCAAGCAATAATGGGTCGATACCCGATCCCGCTATCATAAAAATGCTCGAGGACCTCACCAAAAAAATTGAGTCGGGTGAGAAAATGATAGCAGCTAATGACAAAAAGGTCAAAACCTACAACTCCAAGGTTGACCAAATCCCGAGCGCACCCCCGATCCTGAAAGGTGCTAATTCAAAGAAGTTTGTGCAACGGCCGTTCCCAGAGGAAGCGGCCCCTAAACCCATTCCAAAGAATTTCAGACTTTCGGAACTCCCAAAGTATAACGGGATCTCAGATCCCAACAAACATATCACTGCTTACACGTGCGCAGTAAAGGGCAACGACATAAAAGACAATGAGATTGAGTCTGTCTCATTAAAGAAATTTTGGGAAACGCTCTCGGAGTGGGCCATGATGTGGTACCACAACCTAGTTCGCAACTCCGTAGACTCATTTTCCATGCTGGCAGAATCCTTCTTAAAAGCGCATGCCTAAGCCTTTAAAGTAGCAACGAGGAAGTCCGACATGTTCAAGATCAAGCAGAGGGAGAATGAAATACTGCAAGAGTTCGTATCTCGCTTCCAAATGGAACGAATAGAACTACCACCGGTCTTCGATGACTGGGTGGTGCAAGCCTTCGCCCAAGGCCTGAATGAGTGGAGTTCAGCTGTCTCATGACAGCTGAAAGGGAACCTGATCGAATATCCTGCCGTGACCTGGTCGGACATCCACAACCTATACCAGTCAAAGATCAGGGTCGAGGATGACCAGCTGGGATCCCCTCGGGATAAGTATATCCAAGCAGGCTCTTAGCAAAGGAGTCAAAACCAAACAAAGAAAGGTATCAACCATACCCCGAATATAGGAGGAATGACCCGAGACGCAACCCGTCTCGCAATGATTGATTGGTGAACCGAGGACAGAATCCTCAGGGGGCTCATCGATAGAACCATATTTGATAGAAATGTGTGGCTAACTAAGGCTCCCCGTTTGTCAAAATACAACTTCAACATTGACTTATCGGACAACATGTTCGCCATCAGCAAAATTAGGGACGCCAAATAGCCCAGACATGTACAGTCGGATCCTTCACAAAGGAACTATAACTTAGTATGCGAGTTTCACAACACGCACAGAAATAGAACCGACGATTGCCGGCAACTCCGGGAGGAAGTGGCCCGGCTACTCAACAACGGTCATCGTCGGAAATTCCTCAACGAACGAACTAAAAACCAGTCTCGAGAAAGAGAAACAACCAAAAAGAACAAAGCGGACAAAATGGAATATGTCATCCATGCGATATTTTAAGATATGCCCTCGGGTGTATTCAAATAAAGGACCACATTACATCCACAAAACAAATATCAGAATCTAAAAGTGTCATTGCCCCTGAGGTATAATCATCTCCCCTTTTCTATTTTTTATATCATGATAACTTTTCCCCAGGCCACCAACCAAAGCATTCAAGCCAAGTATTCGATGCTTCCTTTAAAATCAATCCCGAATATTGGAGGGCATCCTCCCAATGTCCCAATAGTAAAAGGATGCATCGGTCCAAACTGTCGAACGAACCGTGCCTATATAGTCGGTCCCATGACAACAAAATGACATGTACTTGTGCCAAGTAATCAATGAATATCTATTGCAAAAGCATCTCATACTCCAAAGGAAACTCAACATTTTCGCAATAAAGATTCCTCCATCGAAGAATGCCCGAATACTCGGAGACTGACATTAATAATTCGGAACCCGCATGACCTCAGGGTTGGAACTCTAAACTCATAAGCCCTCAACGAGGCAGCACAGATATCACGAAACATCTACAAAAAAGAAAAATCTCCCGAACACTCAGAGACTAGCATCACAAACTCAGAAAGCGCATGACCTTAGGGTTGAAATCTCCAAAATCATAAGCACTCAATGAGGAAATTACGAGCTCACGAGTAATGGCTCCCGAGCCAAAGCAAATTCGATGACTCGGAAACTATCGCCAATAGCTATTCATTTAAAAATGCGAGGCCATAAGACCCCGAGCGGGCAGACTCGATCTAGTAAGACCTACATAAGGCAACAATAAAAACTATAAGACCTCAAGCAAGGCATGAATCATACTTGTACCAAGTATCAATGAAAACTGTACGACCTCAAGCAAGGCATGAATCATACTTGTACCAAGTATCAACGAAAACTTTAAGACTCAAAGGAATGAAAATTTTGTGAGACCATACTATAGGCATAAACTCGTTCCCAAAGTTTAGGCTATATACCATATTTGTAAGATTCCTAAAAAGGCATACCCTCAATATAGACACCTAAATGACTATGGTCATATGACTGTACCAGCCAAACTAATACAACTCGGGGATGCCTGACTGTTGGTACAAAATCATAGGCCATTTCTTCGAATCTCCTTCAAAAATACCGGCACCGTAGGGCTAAAATAATAGTGATTATTTTATTGCTAGATTCGTTACACTGCACACCCCTAGTGAGCGCAGGAACTCAGTGTGATATGTGATATTACACGAGGGGCTGTTGTTGTTTCATGTTATTGCTCGAAGGGCTGATACGAGTGATTGTGAGATAGCCCGAGGGTTTGGTTCTGTTGGTATTTTGCCCGAGGGGCTTCTTTATGTTTCTATCCTTTTCCCCCTGGTTTCATCACTCGTTTGAACTACTGAAAGATGTTTTAAAGAGGTTTTTACTGAACTAAGGTATTTTTACAAACTTTTACTATTTTATTGCATTGTTCTGGTTTTATACTGCTTTGCTGTGGCATTATGATGTGTTTTATGTGTTTTCTTATCGCTCAACTACCTTTACTTATATTACTTACTGAGTTTTCATATTCACATTACTTCTTGCACCCTATATAAAGATCCAAGAGTCTCAGGTCACGCTAGTGAGTGCTGAATTGCTTTCCAGCAGGCTTGTTCGGAGTTGACTAAGTAGATGCTCGGCATTCACAGCCCAGTGCCCCTCATTCCTATCTTTATTTCACTTTAGTACTAGCTTTGTATTAGACTATGTTGTCTTTTCATTCTCTTAGACATACTTTAGATGCTTATGACCGATGACACCCTGATGTCGGGTTGTGTTTGTTTCCACACTATTCTATTCTATATCGAGATTTATAGCTTATTAATGATGTCAAGTGACTTATTATAACTGTTTTGGTTGTTTGGGGGTTTTGTGTCAGCTTGCCTAATTTCACGATAGCTGCCATCACGACTGGGATTATTTTAGGGTCGTGCCAAGTTGGTATCAGAGCCTGGGTTACATAGGTCTCACGAGTCATGAGCAGGTTTAGTAAAGTCTCGCGAATCGATATAGAGACAATTTTATTTATCCTCGGGAGGCTACAGAACCTTTAGGAAAACTTTATATTCTTGAATTCTTGTCGTGCGAATCTGTTGATCCGAGTAATATACTTCTTTTATTCTATTATCTCATAGACGGTGAGGACACGTGCTACCGGTTAGGATGGACGACCACTAGTGCGACCAGCTGGGGCCACTAGAGGACGAGGACGCGGTCGAGGTCGTAGTAAGTCAGGGTTGTAGCCGGCACAACAGCTAGGGCAGCATCACCAGATCTACCAGCCACCCCAGTTCATAATCAGGTCCCAGTGGTGGACCCTCCAGCAACACCAGCTCAGGCACCAGCTGTGAACATTCTTATTCCAGGTCATTAAGAGGCCCTTGCCCAGATTTTATCTATAACAACCTGGTCGGTCATTTATTGAGTTACCACTCTGTTTCCCTTATTTCTACTTCTTTATTCTTTCTTTATCCATTTTATGTGGTATCGGGTTAGTCAGTTCAAATCCGGAATGGTTTTGGTAAGGTTTGAGACACTTAGTCTCTTTTGAGTAAGCTTAAGTTGGAAAAGTTAACCAGATGTTGACTTATGTGATAAAGGGCTCGAATGTGAATTATGATGGTTTGAATAGCTTCGGGGGATGATTTTCGACTTAGGACTATGATCAGAATGTGTTTTGGAGGTCCGTAGTAGATTTATGCTTGAATTGGCGAAATTAGAATTTTGGCATTTTCCGGTTGTTAGGTGAGATTTTTATATAGGGGTCAGAATGGAATTCTGGGAGTCGTAGTACGTCCGTTGTGTCATTTGGGATATGTGTGCAAAATTTCAGGCTATTCAGACGTGGTTTGATAGACTTTTTGATCAAAAAAGGAATTTGGAAGTTTTCATAGTTCTTATGCTTGAATCCGATGTGATTTGGTTATTTCGATGTTGTTTGAGGTGTTTTCAAGATCGGTATAAGTTTGGATGGTGGTATATGACTTTTTTGTGATTTTGGTTAATGTCCTGGGGGCCTCGAGGTAATTTCGGATGATTGACAGAAAGTTAGGAAATGGGAAATGGCAGCTGAAGACGGGTTTGTTGTCATAAGCGCTAGAGCGATTAAAACAAGAATGTCCGTAGGTGCAGGCTCATAGAAACGCTCAATGGGTCGCAGATGCAAAAAATGGCCATAGGGGCTGGAACCACAGAAGTGGCTATTTGAGCGCACCTACGGTATCGTAGGTGCGACAGATCGATTGTAGATGCGACGCTTGGGTTTTTAGTGAGGATCGTAGATGCGGTTTCTTGGACCGCAGGTGAGAGAAACCTAGACCAGAAGGTATAAAAGATTTCGTTCACAAATTTTGAGTTATCCTTCACCATTTTCATATGGGTTTGAGCTTGAGGGAGATATTTGAAGAGGGATTTCATAGAGGTAAGGTTTTTGGACCCTAAACTCATTTCTATGGTATTATTTCACTGATTTAGCTTGAAAATTATTGGAAATTAAGTGTTAAAAATTGCGAAGCTAGGGCTTGAGATTGGAGACCTTTGAGAAACAGTTTGAGAGGTCATTTGTGGTCGGATTTAATAATTTTGATATGTATGAACTCGTGGGGATATAAGGAGTCTATTGATGTAAATTTTATTGAATTTTGAGAATTGGGCTCGAGGGTCGGGTTTGGTTTATTTCGGAGTTCGCATTGTATTTGGATTACTTTCGAGTAGACTTTGTTCCTTTAGCATATTTTGATGGTTATGCACTGATTTTTGTTAGATTTGGAGCATCTGGAGGACGATTGGATAGGAAAAGGCATCGCAAGCTAGAGTTTGGACCGGATAGAGGCAAGTAATGATTGTAAATGTTGTCCTGAGGGTATGAAACCTCGAATTTCACATCATTGTGCTATATTGAGGTGATGCGCACGCTAGATAACGAGCGTGGGGTCGTGCACCATTGGGGATTGTGACTTAGTGTATCCCGTATGACTGTTTACCGCATATTTGATTGAAAAGTGTTTGCTATCATCATGTTTTGGTCTGAATGCCATATTTGGGCCTCGTGCCAACAATTTTAGACCCTTAGAGGATTTTTTCCTGCTATCTCCTCACTGTTTTGATTCATATTTGTACTAAGTCTTGCTGTATTTTACTATTTTCATAACTTAGCCATGTTTACTCTATTTTTACATATTAAATGGTATTTTGGGCTGAGCATCATATTTTACCGTGCCCGAGTGGCTTTTAACAATTTCTGACTGAGTATGGCTGAGGGCCTATGTTGCGAGTATATTATATGTTTGGGCTACGCGCCATAGTAGTATTGTACTAATTTATGTCTATGAGGCTGAAGGCTTGAGTTGTACGCCGCAAGGTGGCTTGATATGAGGCCGAGAGCCTGTTTGATTATGCCATGAGATGGCTTGATATTGCACTTGGGCTGTAAGGTGTCCCTCCTGGAGTTTGTACACCCCCAGTGAGCGCAGGTACCTAGTGTGAGATGTGGTATATCCCAAGGGCTTGATGCTGTTCCATGCTATTGCCTGAGGGGCTGATACGAGTGATTGTGAGATAACCCGAGGGGCTGATTCTGTTGGTACTTTGCCCGAGGCGTTAATTTTGCATAGTTATGTTTTCTCACTGCTTTTTATTCACTAGTTTAACTACTAAAAGATGTTTTAAAGAAGCTTATATTGAACCAAGGTGTTTTACAAGCTTTCACTGTTTTATTGCATTAAATTGGTCTTATACTGCCTCTTTGTTGCATGTTGTTGTGTATCACATGTTTTCTTATCGTTCAGCTACCTTTACTTTTATTACTCACCGAGTTGGCATCCTCACTTTACTCCCTGCATCATGTGTGCAGATTCAAGAGCCTCGGGTCCCGCTAGCGAGTGTTGATTTCTTCCAGCTCTGGCGGTTCGGAGTAAACTAGGTAGCTGCTCGGCATTTGCAGCCCAATGCTCTCCCTCTTATTTTACTTTTCTTGTATTAGTTTTGTAACCGACTGTGTAGTCCTTTTTCCATACTCTTCGACTTATTCTAGATGCTCATGACCGGTGAAACCCTGATGTTGGGCTGTGTTGTTTCCACAAATTGTTCTATTTCACTTATATTTTGGGATTTATATCATGTTTATAAATTAATTGAATTTTTATAACTGTTATATCGGTACTGGGGGTTTGAGTTGGCTGGCCTTGTTTCACGATAGGCATCATCATGACTAGGTTCGGGTTTAGGGTCATGACATTATTATTATGTACTGGCCTAGCTCAGGTAGTCTTAGTTACTACAACCGCAGCTATTTCTCAGGCCGGGGGAGGCACTCAGACTCCTGCCACTCATACACCTGAGCAGGTCATGCAGGGACTTCAGACACTGGGGGTACCTCCAGCCCAGCCTGTTATATCTTTAGGACTATGTAGCTCCTGTTATACCAGAGTACGAATTGTGCAGGTTGGAGTGGTTTGGTAGACTTCAGCCTCCGACTTTTAGTGTTACAAAGGGCAAGGATGCCCAAGGTTTCTTGGACAAGTGTACAGGATTCTTCATATAGCGGGTATTATAGAGACCAGCAAGGTTACATTTACTACTTTTCAATTTTGTGGAGCTTCCTTCACTTGGTGGGAGGCTTATGAGAGGCGTAGGCCTGTTGGTGCAGTACCCCTTACCTGGTAGTAGTTCTCCGTTCTCTTTTTGGAGAAGTATGTGCCACAGTCTCGCAGAGAGGAGCTGCGTAGGTAGTTCGAGCAGTTGTATTAGGGATATATAGCTATGATACAGTATGGGATGAGGTTCTTAGAGTTAGCTCGTCATGCTTTTTGGTTGGTTCCTACAGATATAGAGAGGATCAAGAGGTTCGTTGATGGCCTCACATATGAGCTTCGGATTCTCAAGACCAGGGAGAGGGTGTCTGGTGCGACTTTTGAGGAGGTTATTGATTGCTCGCGAGATAGAGTCAACTCATCGCGTGGAGCGAAATAAGAGGGAGGCCAAGAGGCCTTGGGGATCTGGTAGTTGTGGTGGTTCTCCTTCGAGGGGTCAGTTTTAGCACAGAAAAGGTCGTCCATTCAGACATGCTAAGTCAGCTCACCCAGTTTATCGTGGGGCATCATCGAGTCATGGTTCTTACAGTTCTCATCAGGGCCATTCATCGCTCAATGCCCTTCCGGCCCAGAGCTCATCCCGTCCTCCATCAGTTTAGAGCTCTTGTATGCCAGGTGAATCTGCTAGTCATTTATGTGCTAGGGGTTCCCTTCAGCCCCCGTCTCCAGCACCAGATAGTTGTTATGAGTGTAGAGAGTTGGGTTACATGTGGATGCAGTGTCCTCATCGTCTTGGGGGTTCATCTCAGTGGAGGAGTCAGCCATCAGCTTTAGCACCAATTACTTCACCACCACTCACCCAGCCAGCTAGGAATGGAGGTCATTCTTCTAGGGGTCGCCCCAGAGGGAAGGTCGATCAGGTGGTGGTTAGGCCCATTTCTATGCACTCCCATCTAGATCGGATGTTATTGCTTCAGATGCGGTGATTATAGGAATTGTCTCAATCTGCCACATAGATGCTTCTGTGTTATTTGATCCCGGTTCCACTTTTTCATATGTGTCATCATAATTTTGCTCGTTATTTGGATACGCCTCGTGATTCTCTTATTTCATATGTTCATGTATATACTTCGATGGGCGATACTATTGTCGTAGACCGTGTGTACCGATCATGTGTGGTGACTATTGGGGGTCTGGAGACCTGAATGGACCTATTATTGCTTTGTATAGTGGACTTTAATGTGATATTGGGCGTGGATTAGCTATCTTCATGTCGTGCTATCATAGAATGTCATGTTAAGATAGTGACATTGGCTATGCTGGGTGTGCCACAGATCGAGTGCCGAGGTTTGACTGATTTTGTCCCCAGTAAGGTGATTTCATTGTTGAAGGCCCAACAGATAGTTGGGAAATGTTGTCTTTCATACTTAGACTTTGTGAGGGATGTCAGTATAGAGACTCCCACTATTGATTTTGTTCATGTTGTAAGGGATAATCCCGTTGTGTTTCTTGCAGACCTCTTGAGCATGCCACCAGATAGGGATATTGATTTTGTTATTAATTTGGTGTCGGGCACTCAGCCCATTTCTATTCCACCATATCATATGGCACCAGCGGAGTTGAAGGAGGTGAAGGAACAGCTTCAGGAACTCCTTGATAAGGGGTTTATTCGTCCTAGTGTGTCGCCTTAGGGTGCGCCTGTTCTGTTTGTGAAGGAGAGGGATGGAACGAAGAGGATGTGCATTGATTATAGGCAGTTGAACAAAGTAACAATCAAGAACAAGTATCCTTTACTTCGTATGAATGATTTGTTTGACCAGCTTCTGGGAGCGAGAGTGTTCTCAAAGATTGATCTTCGTTCAGGGTATCACTAGCTAAAGATCTGGGTCTCGGATATTCTTAAAGCAGCCTTCGGGACCCGATATGGTCATTATGAGTTCCTAGTAATGCCTTTTGGCTGACCAATGCCCCAACAACGTTCATACATTTGATGAACAGTGTGTTTCGACCTTATCTCGACTCATTTGTCATTTTTTTCATTAATGATATGTTGGTGTATTCATGTAGTTAAGAGGAGCACGTGGAGCATTTGAGAGTTGTGTTGTAGAGATTGAGGGAGGATAAACTTTATGCAAAGTTCTTCATGTGTGAGTTTTGGCAAGTTTGGTGGCTTTATTGGGGCATGTGGTGTCCAGTAAAGGTATTCAGGTCGATTCGAAGAAGATAGAGGCGGTTCAGAGTTGGCCCAGACCGTCCTCAGCCACAAAGATTTGCATCTTTCTTGGTTTGTCTATTTATTACCGTTGATTTGTTTAGGTATTTTCATCTATAGCATCACCCTTGACCAAGTTGACTCAAAAGGGTGCTCCTGCCATATGGGTAGAGGAGTGTGAGGAGAGCTTTCAGAAGCTCAAGACTGCCTTGACCACAACTTTAGTGTTAGTTTTGCCATTACCTTTAGGTTCATATAATGTGTATTATGATGCTTGGAGGGTTGGTATTGGGTGTATGTTGATGCATAAGGGTAGAGTTATTGCTCGTACTTCTTTTTAGTTGAAGCCCCATGAGAAGAACTACCCTATTCATCATTTGGAGTTGGCTGCCATTATTCACGCATTGAAGTTTTGTAGACATTATTTGTATGGTGTGTCTTGTGAGGTGTTTACTGATCATCGTAGCCTCCAGCAGTAGAAGGATCTCAATTTGAGGAAGCGGAGATGGTTGGAGTTGCTAAAGGACTATGATATCACTATTTTATACCATCCGGGGAAGGCCAATGTCGTGGCCGATGCTTTGATTAAGAAGGCGGTGAGTATGGGGAGTTTGGCATATATTCCAGTTGGGGAGAGACCTCTTGCAGTGGATGTTCAGGTCTTGGCAAATCGGTTTGTGAGGTTAGATATTATGGAGCCCCGTCGAGTATTGGCTTGTCTGATTTCTCGGTCTTCCTTATTTGATCGCATCATGGAGCTCCAATATGATGATCCTCATTTGATTATCCTTAAGGACATAGTTTAGCACGGTGATGCTAGAGATGTGACTAATTGGTGTGTATGGGGTGTTGAGGATGCTGGGCGGATATGCATGCCCAATGTAGATGTACTTTGAGAGTTAATTCTAGAAGAGGCTCATAGCTCACGGTATTCTATTCATCAGAGTTCCGCGAAGATGTATCAGGATTTGAGATAGCATTATTAGTGGAGGAGAATAAAGAAGGTCATTGTAGGATTTGTAGCTTGGTGTCTCAATTGTCAGCAGGTGAAGTATGAGCATCAAAGACCGGGTGGATTGCTTCAGCAAATGGATATTCTAGAGTGGAAGTGGGAGCGGATCACCATGGACTTTGTAGTTATGATCTCATGGACTTTGAAGAAGTTTGATGCAATTTGGGTGATTGTGGATCGGTTAACCAAGTTTATGCACTTCATCCCGATGTGTACTATCTATTTTTCAGAGCGGTTGGAAGAGATTTATATCCAACAGATTGTTCATTTGCATGTTGTCCCAGTTTCCATCATTTCAGATAGGGGCACCCAGTTTACTTCACAGTTTTGGAGGTCTGTGCAGCATGAGTTGGGTACTCAGGTTGATTTGAGTACAACTTTTCACCCTTAGACAGACGGGCAGTCCAAGCGCACTATTCTAATTTTGGAGGACATTTTGTGTGCTTGTGTCATTGATTTTAGAGGGTCATGGAATCAGTTTCTACCGCTCATTGAGTTTGCTTAAAATAACAGTTACCAGTCGAGTATTCAGATGGCTCCAAATGAGACCTTGTATGAGAGGCAGGGTAGATCTCCAGTTGGTTAGTTTAAGTCGGGTAAGGATAGGCTATTGGGTACAGACTTGGTGTAGGATGCTTTAGAAAAGGTGAAGGTGATTTAGGAGAGGCTTCGTATAACGCAGTCGAGACAAAAGCGTTATTCTAACAAGAAGGTTCGGGATGTGTCCTACATGGTTGGTGAGAAGGTTCTATTTAAGGTTTTAACCATGAAGGGTGTTATGAGATTCTGGAAGAAGGGTAAATTGCGTCCTCGGTTCATTGGGCTTTTTGAGGTGCTTCGGAGAATTGGGGAGGTGGCTTATGATCTTGCTTTGCCACCTAGCTTGTCGAGTGTGCATCCGATATCTCATGTTTCTATGCTTTAGAATAATATTGGCCATCCGTCTTATGTTTTGGATTTTAGCACAGTTCAGTTAAATGATGATTTGACTTATGATCTGGAGTCAGTAGCTATTTTGGAGCGTCAGGCTCGAAAGTTAAGGCCAAAGGATATAGCTTCGGTGAAAGTGTAGTGGAGAGGTCAGCCCGTGGAGGAGGCTACCTAGGAGACCAAGCGGGAGATGTGGAGCAGATATCCTCACCTATTTGAGGCTTCAAGTATATTTCTTGACTCGTTTGACGACGAACGTTTATTTAAAAAGGGGAGGATGTAATAACCTGGCAGGTGGTTTCATGAGTTACCACTCCATTTTGCCCATTTCTACTTCTTATTGTCTTGTTCAGCTGTATTATGTGTTATCGGGTTGGTTGGTTCGGGTTCGGAGATGTTTTGGTAAGGTTTGAGACACTTAGTCTATTTTGAGTAAGCTTAAGTTCGAAAAGTCAACCGTACGTTGCCTTATGTGAAAAGGGCTCAGATGTGAATTCTGATGGTTTGGATAGATTTAGGAGGTGATTTGAGACTTAGGAGAGTCACCAGAATATGTTTTGGAGGTTCAGAGTAGATTTAGGATTAAAGTGACGAAATTGGAATTTTGGCATTTTCTATTTGATAGGTGAGATTTTGATATAGGGGTCGTCATGGAATTCTGGAAGTTTGAGTAGGTCCGTTGTGTCATTTGTGACGTGTGTGCAAAATTTCAGGTTATTCGAATGAGGTTTGATAGGCTTTTTGATTGAAAGCGGAATTTAGAAGTTTTTGGAATTCTTAGGCTTGAATTCGATGTCAATTATGTGTTTTGATGTTGTTTTGAGTGTTCCGAAGGTTGGACCAAATTTGAATGAGGTTATGGGATATATTGGAATGTTTGGCTGAGGTCCCGAGGGCCTCAGGTGAGTTTGGGGTTTTGAACGGATCAATTCATGTTGGAAAAAGTTGCAGAAGAAGTGTTGTTGGTGTTGCAAGCATTTGGCCTTCGCGTTCGCGAGCGGGCCCTCCCGTTCGCGAAGGGTTAGGATGTGAGGCAGAAGAGTTGGCCTTCGCATTCTTGATGAGGTTCGCATTCTCAAAGGGCGGAGGTAAGTGTATATCGTGTTCGCGATGGTATTGTCGCGTTCGCGTAGAATTAATGGGAGCATCTGGGTCCAGGTCGTTTGTGCTTAGTGTTCGCAAGCAGGTTGTCGCGTTCCCGATGAATTAGGAAGTTAGAGCTTCACGTTCGCGTACAGGGCGTCGCATTCACAATGAAGTAATAAATGGTCAACGGAAGTTTGTGCTTCGCGAACGCGAGGCGTTGACCGCGTTCGCAAAGAAGAAATTTTAAGTGCAGGGCAGAATGTTTAAAAGACCACTTCCTAGATTTTGGATCTAAATTTCACCATTATTGAGTGATTTTGAAGCTTCATGAGGGGATTGAAGAGGGAAGATTTGAAAGGTCATTTGTGGTCGGATTTTGATGTATTTGGTATGCATGAACTCGCGAGAGTATAATGATTCTAGTCCTATGATTTTTATCGGAATCCGAGATGTGGTCCGGGGGTCGGATTTGGCCAATTTTGAAATTTTTAATGTAAATTGGTTATTTTTGAGTGAACTTTGTTCCCTTAGCATATTTTGTTGGTATAAATCTTTTTTTAGATAGATTTGGAACATACAGAGGCCAATTAGAGGGGCAAAATCACCAATTTATTTTATATATCATATCAAGGAAGTTTGACTCTATTTTAAAGTCCGCAAAACCAGAAGATCGAGTAAGGAATTCTGTTAACTCGGAAGAAGGTGTGAGGCACTCTTGAGTTCCGTGGTTTTATCATGGTCGCTCATTTATTAACAATTGGCCTAATTATCGGATTTAATATATATTTTAAAACTATTGCGATTTTTTTATCTTCTAACCTTTTTTAATTATTCAATTAACCGCTTTAGTATTTATGGAATTTTTTTTAAACAGGTCGTGATGTCGCGCACTCGTTTATTTTTGTACATATTACGAATCGGGTCACGTGAAACACACCCACAATTTATAACATACTTATTTTTATTATTGTTTGAAGTTATGGTCGAGTCACATGAAATGTGCACTTAAATTAGGGATTATATATCATGACTATGCCACGGGAATCATACCCATATAGTCACAATGGTTTGTTATTAATCGTTCCTAAAAGCATAATAGCATCTTTATAATTATTTTTTAAACTTTGAGATTAATGTAAGGTCATGAGTTATGGAAATTGTTGTGGATAAGATGTTTGTGGCTTAACTATTGGAATTATAAGAATCATTTACGCTATGTAGTTTCCGTTTGCATCTTAAAAGTTTAACGGCTAATGTAACAAATGAATACACTAATTTTGATAACTTTGTAAGCTCAAATGAAAATAATGTACTTTAATTGACTAATTGATATTTCTTCCGAAACATGTGTGTAAACATGTACAGAAAGTATTCCTTGATGCACCACAAAATATCAGACTCCCCATTACCAAAACTTTCAGACTGATGTAAACTAGTACTAGCAGAAAATAAAAATAACAAACAACCACAATCAAAGAAAAAGAGTAGCAAAGACGCATACTAAAGGTTGCCAAAGGTACCACTTTCAGACAAAAACATAACATGCTAAAAGATAAAGGGAACAAAGCCATATTCAATGAGGGAAAAAATAGATAAACAAATAAATAAATAAAATATAAAAATAGCATATAAAATTTAAATAGTCTCAGTCACATTCTGCTTGTTTCAACAACACTCAACCATCAACAATCTATAATAAAAGAATGTCAAATAAGCCAAGCACATTATTAAATTTCTACATATTGTATTACCAAATTAAACACACACCAAGTAAAAAGTAAAAGTAGTATCTGGAGTGCAAAATGGCGACAAGAATGCCAAACAAAAGCAAAAAAAAAACGTGAAGGAGTCCAGCAACAATGACCTATCAAGTAAATGTTAGGCGACTGCCAATAAGTGTGCCAAACTAAAACAGACTACCCCAACCACATCTACGAGATCCAATCGGTCAAAAAAGAAGTCATGAAGTTTGAAGACATTTTAAAGAGGTGTGATGAAGATGAAAAAGAATTACAAATTGAAAAAGTTATAAGTTTGGATAAGATTTTAATTCCTACTACATTTTATTTTATCACTTTATTAGTATAGTAATTTGTAATATCATCACAGAGTATGTTATAAACTTTGTGATGATCATAGAATATTTGCTACTTTCTAGCTCTTACTTTTTATATGCATGCTAGTAGGTGAGGCTATTTTATGCCTCAGTAGGATTAGTAAGGTAAGGTTTATCCCAGTTTGTGTTGCTCTAGTCCTATATCTCTAGAAAGATATCCAAATGGCTATAAGATTATATGCCCTCGTGAGACTTTGCCGGAAGCTTAACCATGATCCTCTACATGAGGCTGTCATCATAAGGTAATGTGAGGCGCAGAGGAGTGGTTATATAGCCAAGGCATAGAGGCAACACTACTGGTGCTATTGTCCCCCTTATTTATACTCTTCCTATGTGGTTTTCTTTTTTATTATTAATAAAACTAGCCCTAGGCACCTCGCCTAGTAAATTTTCTTTTTAAAAAAATAAAAATAAAAATAATGACCCAGCAAATCAACACTCAGACAGTATTCGATAACTCAAAAAGTCACTTGAACTCCCGAAAAATCTATGTAGATGAAAAAGATGAAGTAGCTTTAAAAATATCCCTAAAATCCCTATTTGTCATGTCGTTCTCTGTCCGTTACTCTTTCTTGAGCTCAAAAATAAAAATAAAAAATTGGAGGGAAGACGATTGTCCTCTCTTTTCTATTGTGATGTATGTTCTCTGTGAAGGGAGAGGAATCAGCGATGAGTGTTGGAGGAATTTGAGCAGATTGTGACTATTTCGACTCATTCTCAGTTGAGATTTTTGTGATTTTTGGGGAAATTAGGATCGCAAATTGATTTCTTTGAAGGGAGGTTCAAAGGTAAGCCGCAAATTAAGGCTTCCGGCGATTTGGTGGCGGGTAGGGTTCCAAAATGTAGGGAGGTCTCGATCCTTGTCTGCTCTTAGAGATAGGGTTTTTTGTATTTTTTAGAAAAATAGGAGAGAGGTAAAACATGGTCGTTTTGTTTGGGGTGGCGGGGTGGGGGAGTCTGAACCGAATAAAAGGGGTTTGGGCTGGGCAAGCTTGAATCAAAAGGGTATTGGACAACTGAAGCCAGCCCACTCTCAAAAATAAGAACTACTGTTTACCGTGAAAATGGTAACATCAGTTAAATTTGTATGTGAGATTCTAAAAATACGTGATCTATTCTCGAGCTAGTTGTTAGAGTAGTTGATGCTAATGATATGAAATTTAATGATAGGACACGAGTTAAAATGAGATAAAAATCGAACCGATAGGCCTACTGCTCGAGAATAAGTCTGATCGATGGGGGACCTCGGGTCGGCTTTCGGGTCGAATTCGAGCTATCAAGGATAGTAGAGGATAGGATAAAGGTTGAAGATATAATCAAACAAGACTCTTTATAGCCAAAACTAAGTTATATTATGAAAAACAAGTATAAAAGCGATGGATATTAAAGTATCCTCGGGCCGATATCAAGTTATAGATAAAGAACAGACAAGAAGACAAATAAGCTAAATGACTTCGAGGTAGTGAAGACAAAGGAGTTAGAGAGGAGAAAGGGGGAGAAGATATTATTGCACTTGAGTAAAATGGTTGGAGCTCTGCCTTTACAGGGTGTTAGCGACTCCCTTTTTGTATGAAAAAAGGGGGGGAGGGGTCCAATCTTAGTAAAATATACGTTGAATAATATAGGAAATATAATGGGACAATCGGCTAGCTCTGATATGTGTGAGGGTTGATGTCGAGCCGTTTGAATAGACGTGATCAACCCTAGGTGAATTTCTTGAGATATCCCTGCTTTCGTCGAAGCTTTGGCTGACTTTATCCTTGGCAGGGTGCAACCGATCTTGAGGGGTGTGAGTGGCTCGAGATCCCTGGCTTTCGGGACCACCCTGTCACGCCCCAACCTCGGGAGACACGACCGGCGCTCAATCAAGTGAACCCGACTAAGCAAGCCTTACCGAAAACTTTCTACCCCAAATCCATATGAATACGGAACCCACGCCTTTGATTAATTTAGATGAGAATACATGGTGCATACTACATCATTGGTTCATTTCATATCACAAAGATTTACCGTACATAAGCTAGCTTCAAGGATTCTATTAGAGTTATAGTTTATGGAGATCACAAGTTTAGGATTACAACATATAAATAGTGGACTCCCCGAACACCCGTACATAACCCACACTAGTGTCTTTGGAGCCTCTAAGGATACAACAGATAAGCATAATTATGCCGG
>MU764188.1:32068-48848 GCA_026770625.1 Nicotiana glauca | reverse complement strand
GCAAGTAATTGACAATGAACTAAATGCGTGATTGTGAAAGTGTTATGTGGTAAGAGTTGAGAAACAAATGATGGAAGGAAAATCATAAATGATGCAATTGGAACAACTGTGGTAATAACATATTTGGCTTGTTGTGGGAAATTATTGTGGTGACTTAAATTGCATATGAATTGTTGAAAATGAAGGAAAAATGGTATTGATGGTTATGGAGACTTGTAAATTGTTGTGGTTGTTCTTAAGAAGTGTTGTTGTTGATATTTGTGAATTGTTGGTTGTTGTTGTGTTGTTTGTGAATTGTAACTGTACGGTAGGATCGGGTTGCGCGCCGCAACATGAAGTAATAAGGTGGGGGTTGTGGTGATAAGGGTGGCCGAGGTAATGAGGGTGGATGAGGTAATAAGTGTGGAAAGTGATCGAAATCACTATTCAAACAAAATATGAGCAACTTGTGAAATCATTGATGTGAAAATGTGGAAGGGGAAACAGGAGAGTTTGTAAACTTGTTTGGCTTGATTGTTCCTTTCATGTGTGTTTGGTTGCTGCTTCTATTACTGTTCTATACTAGTGTATCAAATTGTGAAATCATTGATGTGGAAATATTGAAGGGAAAAATGAGAGATTGTAGACTTGTTTGGCTTGATTGTTCCTTAACTGTGTATTCGATTATTGATTATGTTATTGCTTGCAACTTGTGTATGGTTTGAGTATACTTAGGGCAAGGTTTGTTCATATATACCAGTACAATTGAAATGTACTGACGTCCCTTTTGCCGGGGGAGCTACATTCGTGTCATGATTGTACGTGGATCCATAGCAGGTACTCCAGTCAACCGATCGTAGCTCCCCTTTATTTTCCGTCAGATGTATTGGTGAGCCTCTTTCCTCTCGGGGCCTTGCGTGGCTCATGCTGCTTTTTATTTCGGAGTCTTGTTTTAGTTTTTGGTGTAAGGTATAGCCGGAGCCTTGTTACCGGCAAGTATTGTATCACCCTTTTGTATCCTTAGAGGCTCCGTAGACAGTAAATGTGGGTTGCGAACTTATGTAAATATGTATTTTGTATATTGGGCGGTGTAAGATGTAAACCACGCTGAGAACCATGTATGTTGTGTATGTTTTGTAATAAAAGGTGTTTTCAATTATGAATGGCTATTTCACTTGGTTATTAAGTAATGAAAATGTGGGGGTAACACGTGGGATATGAAAGGCACCCAGGTCCGCTTGACTGGGGATACCCGGTCGAACGTCGGTCGCGCCCCTCAAATTTGGGGTGTGACATTATTTGTGTTTCTTCCACATTGCCTTTGATCCGGCGGGCTAGTTTTCGTGTTTTGGCGGGATCCCGTGGGTTCGGAATCGATCAGGCAGGCTCGAGAACCTTTAAGCACAATCCTTGACTTGATCAGGTGTCGAGGGCTTTGATATCTCGGGGGAGATTGAGCGAGTTAAAGGAGAGGAGCACGATGCCAAGTTCCCACTGTCCGAAGTTGAGGACGATGAGGAGGAGACCGCTGGGCTATGACTACTGGAAAAAAGCAGAATGATAGTTCCCTTCCTTCTTTGTTGTGCATATATAGTTTTCAATATACTATGCAGGTTGGGGCTGCGCTTCATCGTCAATATGTAGCAATAAGAGGGGGAACCCCTCAACTTGTATCTTCTATATTTCTAGTTGTTGGAGTTTTAATTGGATCGATTATATCCTAGATTTGCCTTTAAGCTTGCATGATTTAACCGTCTTCGGGTTCAGTCTTCGAGTCGGGGTCTGACTCGAGCTTTAATTTACATTCGAGTTTAGTGTTCGTTTGGGCTGCGATGATGGTTTTTATTTCTTGCCTTTGTTGTTCCAACTTATTTTTGGGTCTAATCTCCGAGTCACGTTGCAATTCGAGTTTTTAATCGACCCTATTATTTTTTCCTGCGTGTACGGGTAGGCAATGATGCCTTTTTATTCTCTAGGCCGAAGTGACCTGACCGATGCGTGGCCTGGAGGCTCGCTCGACTGGTTGATAGTTGCATTTATGTCGTGCCCTTAGGCGTGTCATAGTTTAACTATTTCGGGTCCAGTATCTGAGTTGCGTTGCGATTCGAGCTCTAATTGACCCTTAAGTGTTTTCAGGCCGGTGATAGTGCCTCTTACGCTATTTTGGTCATTGAGACCTTTCTATATGTGGCATGGAGGCTTGCTTAATTAACTATTTTGGATCCGGTCTCTGAATCGGGTTACGATTTGAGCTCACTTTAATCCTCAAGTTGTCAATTTTTTGGCTGATGGCAATGGATCTTACGTTGTTTGGTAGAGACCTTTTAATATATGGCTTGGAGGCTTGCTTAGCTGGCGACAATGGCTCTTACGCTATTTTTGCCCTTGGGCTTTTTTGTAGGCTTTAGTTTCCGCTCGTTAAGGTCTTTTGAAAGATTTTTGAGTGACCTGTTGTCGATTCTGGAAGAACCTCGATTTCAATTCGTTATTGGTGATGTTTCGAGCATCTTGGAAGGTTCATAACTTTTAGGCTGAGTTAGGTCGAAGCCTTTGTGATTTGGAGCTGACATGGTCGAAGCTCGTTTTTGCCTGTTGAGGGACGCCTATTTTAACCGATTCTTTTCGAAGTATATTCGAAGTTGTTGCTTGCTATTTTTGCTTAGCGGCGGTCGAACATCCTCGAGTCGCGTTAGTTTAGCTGTATCAGCCATTTTGACTGTAGTTATGTGTGTTTGGCTGGAGCCATTTTTGATCCCGAGTGATAGTTCAGGCGTCTATATCGAGGGTATGCCCTTTTAGGATTCTTACCAATGCGACGTATAGCCTGAACTTTTGGATTTTGATTCCTGTTGAGGTCTTACAGTTTTGTCATGCCTATTGAGGTCTTATAGTTTTTGCTGTGATGTAGAATGGATCAGGTTATGCCGAGTCTGCCCGCTAGGGGTCTTACAGTTTCGGGTTTTCCAGCGTATGGTGATTTACGACAGTCTCCGAGCCATCAAGTTGTTTAAGCATGAAGACCGCTTCTTTGAACTCGGAGCTACCTTGTAGGGGCGTTATGAGACCGGAGTTCCAACCCTGGGGTTGTGCGAGTGCCAAATTGTTGACGTTAAATATCCGATTTTTTCGAGATGCATTTGGTGAAGGGATCCCTGCTGGGAAAATAATGTGACTTCCCTTTTCAGAGAATGGAGCACTAGAAGACATCCTTTGATCCATTGTCGCAATATACCTTGTTGTGTTGGGTTGATCTATATCGGGCCAAGGCCGATCGCTTGCGGGTTTGTACCGCCTGGAAAATTTTGTGATTTCAGAGCCTTAATTCGGAGGCCGTTTGGAGCGATTGAACTATTGGCACCTGTTCCCACATTTTTTGGCATGTTTCCGGTGAAAATAATTGTTATCTTACTCTGAGAAGGAGTTCCCTCCCTCTTTTTAACAAAAGGTATTTTTTGATTTCTTGATACAATAGTACATGTTTTTGCCGATGGGGACTGAATATATTGGCGTATTGGTTCGATGCATCGCTTCCCTACAGGGAACCACGTTTGGCATTTTCCAAAACTCCTATGAGCGGGACGCTTTGCGGAAGGGATGCCCTCTCACTTTTTCAAAAGTCAGCCGCGGGGATAGTCTTGAATATTTTGTGGAGTTCCCCTTTAGGTGGCTTGCAGATGTTGCCTCGTTAAAAACCTTGCCGGTAAAAACCCTTCTTCAGGGATAAAAACTTGGCTGAAAGGAAAAAGTTCAATGAGTGCGCCATTGAGGGCTCAAGGAAAGAGTGCAATGGGTGTGCCTTTGGAACCTCGAGGGAAGAATACAACGGGTGAGCCTTTGGAGCCTTGAGGTTTTGTAGTAGCACTAACGTCCCGGTAGTTTCCGATTGGGTGCCTACAAGAAGGTTATTTCCGGATTTGAAAAATAATATAAGAAAAAGAATGGTTGTACCTTTAAGCTCGATATAGAGGCGATGCCTTGCGATTGGTCTATTATAACTGCCCGGGGGCGGAGATGCGGCGTGGATCTTTACTTTGTTTTGTCAAGTTCGACCGGGGGCGAGACCTGGCCTGCTCATGGTTTTATTTGGGGGTGGAGGCATGAACGTTGGTACGATGTCATGTATAGCGAACATTTATATTACCGTGTGTTGTTCCTCGTAGACGGTTTTGATCCCATCCTTTGTCGGGAATTTTATCACCTGATGGAGGGTGGATGGTACTGCTCTCATGCTTTATATCAAAGGCCGTCCGAATAAGGCATTATACCTCATATCTCACTCGATGACATGGAATTTTGTGTCTTGGGTTGTTCCGGCCACTGTAACCAGAAGGATGATTTCTCCTTTCATCGTTTCGCTAGCCATGTTGAATCTATTGAGGACCCGAGTGGCGGGAAAGATTTGTTCGATCAGCCCAAGCCATTCTATCACTTTCGACCTGATGATATTGGTCAAGCTACCTGGATCCACGAGTACATGTTTTAACTGAAAAGAATTTACAAGAAAGGATATTACTAGGGCATCGTTGTGGGGTTTAGACAGGGCCTCAGTGCCTTATTTGCTAAACGTAAGGGCGTCTTTAGGGATATATCCCGAGTCCGTTTTTCTCTAGTGATGGATATTTTTGTTCTTTTCATTACGGGTTCCTATGGGGCATTGGCACCCCCATGATCCTGTGGATGACATGTTGCGGCTCATTTGCCTCATTTTTCTTGGTCGCCTCCCTCTTTCGGAATTGATTTTTGGCCCGATCGCTAAGAAATTCCCATATGTGCCCTTTGTTGAGCAGTCAAGCCACTTCTTCTCGTACTGATGTCAATCGTCGATCCTGTGACTGTGTGTGTTGTTGAACTCGCATACTAAGTTGTAATTTATTTGTGAAGGGTCTGACTTTATTGGTTTCGGCCACTTGGCGTCCCTGATCTTGCCGATAACAAACACGATGTCTGAAATGTCAATGTAGAGGTAGGTTGTGCCTTGGGGCATTCCTCCTATCTTCGAGGTACGGCCGGCACCTTTGTTTGTTTGGTTTCGATTCTTTTACCTGGAGTCTATTTGGGTATATTGAGCCAGAAGGGGCTCCTAGTTGGTCATCCTTGGCCATGATCTTTGACTGGTACCGGTGTGGATGTCTGACCAGGTCACGGTCGGATATTCGATCAGCTTCTGCATCAGCTATTTCGAGGACATCGAGCTTCGTTCATTCAGTCCTTGGGTGAAGGCGTGTACTGCCCAATCGTCGAAGACAGGATGCAGCTCCATCCGTTCCATCTGGAAGCGGGACACGAATTCCCGCAGCTTCTCATTATCTTTTTGCTTGATTTTGAAAGCATTGAATTTCCTCGTTGCTACCTTGATTGCTCCCGAGTGTGCTTTTACGAAGGAGTCTACTAGCATAACAAATGAATCTATGGAGTTGGGAGCCAAGTTGTGACACCATATCATGGCCCCCTTCGAAAGTGTTTTTCCGAATTTCTTCAGCAATACGGACTCGATCTCGTCATTCTTTATATCATTGCCTTTTACTGCGCAAGTACAGGTAGTAACGTGTTCGTTGGGGTCGGTGGTACCGTTGTATTTAGGGAGTTCTGGCATTCTGAATTTTCTAGGAATGGGCTTCGGGGCCGCTTCCTCGGGGAATGGCCTCTGTATCAATTTCTTTGAATCCAAACCTTTTTGGACCGGGGGTGCTCCAGGGATATAATCCACACTAGAATTGTAGGTCTCAACTTTTTTATCGTTGGTTGTAATCATTTTCTCACCTGATTCGATCCTTTTGGTGAGATCCTCAAGCATCTTCACTGTGGCGGGGTCAGCCACTGACCCGTTATTGCTTGATCTTTCAGGTACTTGATCGGTGAGGGGAGCTGTCTCCGATGCTGCTGTGCTGGGAGTTCTCGGATGGATTTGCAACTAAGAAATGGCCAGTTGTTGTGCCTGCAACATTTCAAAAATAACATGAAGATTAACTTTTTGTTCTTCTCGGGCCGGGGTTTTTTGAGCTTTCTGTCGGTCACTGTGCCTTATGCTCCTATCGGTGTTAGAAGTTTTATTGACTTGATGTGCATCCAGTCAGTCTGCATCCGCTAGAATTAGTTCGGACACGTTATCGAGATTTTTTAGTGATGCTCCGGCGGCCGAGATAGCTACACCATTTTCCCCGTGATCTTTGAGGCGATCGTTCTCGACTCCGTTTACCGAGCTAGACATTTTGACCTGAAATCAAAGGATCTTGGACAAGAAAAAGTGTGAAATATAATATGCATTTGTGCAATGAAACTAGAAAGAAAATAATCACTATTTGTTTAGCCCTATGGTGGGCGCCAAACTGTTTACCGTGAAAATGGTAACGATAATTAAATTTGTATATGGGATTTTAAAAATACGTGATCTATTCCAGAGCTAGTTGTTAGAGCAGTTGATGCTAATGATATGAAATTTAACGATGGGATGCGAGTTAAAATGAGATAATAATCAAACCGAAGGGCCTGCTGTCCGGGTATAGGTATGATCGATGGGGGACCTCAGGTAGACTTCCACGTCGAATTCGAGCTATCAGGGATAGTCGAGGATGGGATAACAGTTGAAGATATAATCAAATGAGGCTCTCTATAGCTAAAACTAAGTTATATGACGAAAAAAAGCACAAAAGCGATGGATATTAAGGTACCCTCGGGCCGATATCAAGTGATAAATAAAGAATAGACAAGAAGAGAAATAAACTAAATGACTTTGAGGCAGTGAGGACAAGGGAGTTAGAGAGGAGAAAGGGGGAGAAGATATTATTGCGAATGGTTGGAGCTCTGCCTTTACAGGGTGTTAGTGACTCCCCTTTTATAGAACAAAAAAGGGGGGGTCCAATCTTAGTACAATATACGTTGAATAATATAGGAAATACGATGGGACAATCGGCTAGTTCTGATATATGCGAGGGCTGATATCGAGCCATTTGAATAGACCTGATCGATACTAGGTGCATTTCTTGAGAGATCCCTGTGTTCACCGAAGCTTTTGCCGACCTTATCGTTGGTAGGGTACCGGCCGATCTTGAGGGGAGTGACTGGCTCGAGATCCCAGGCTTCCGTGACCATCCTTTGAGGTATTCGGTCGTGGAGAAATTGGTCTCCTAGATTTCACCGTGCACAACTATACAACCCCTTTCTTTCCCTCCTTTAATTTTCCAAAGTTGGCCACTTTAGACTCAAATAGCACTTAGAACAAATTGCAAAAGTAACCCTTTTACTTATTTATCTGTTAACTAATTAATTAACTTAATAATGTAAACTAATAAAAAGAAATCATTAATGTAAAATAAAAAGCTAAAAGTGTAAACATGACTAGGGTATTTTTTGTGATTTTCATTAATTAACTATGCAATTAATATGTGATTAAATACTAAAATTCTATGCAATTAAGAATTGAACATTTTTGTGGTATTTTTCATGAGTTTAAAATGTTAAACATGCAACTAAGTGGAAGCAAACAATTAAAAAGAAATTCCTAAAATTCTATAAAAATTTAAAACAATTAGAAATATTTTTTTGTAGGAATATTTTCGTAGGGCAAAAATTAGGTGCTCACAGTTGCCCCTCTTTGCTCGGAAACAAGAATAGTTTTCGAGCAAAGAATGATGAACAATTTTTTCCCCATTCGAATACTCCATGAGAAGCATTTTGCAAGAGTTTGACCGAACCTTGTTTCGGAGGTTCCTACATATCCTTGGCTATAAAGGAATTAGGTCAGTGTAGTTGTGGAAATTTTGGTAGCGGGAACTATCGAGAAGGTGTGATCTCACTGTTGTTGTTGTTGTTGTTGCTGCTTACTGAACTCTTTATTATACCAAAATAAAAATGAAAAGAAACTAAACTAGTTTATTATCTATGAGTTACAAGGTTCCTATCTCTAAGTCTTCTGAAACTTGATCTTGAGTCTTGGGTGGTTCTTCGTGCTACTCTGATCTGAACCTTGATGCTTGCTACCTGCAGGTGCTAGTTCATTCTTCTTCGTCTTTTCTTGATCAAAGCGGGATATGTAGTGCTCATGACTTCAGTTATTCATTGAGTAGTCCACATCTTTTCATCCGCTTCTGCATTTTGGATTCACTTATTTTCTTTTTCTTTTCTTTATTCTGGATTAACACTTCTTATTAATCATCACGAACTCGGTGCCTCGAGGTATAACCTGCTCAGGCACCAAAACTAATAAACCAACAAAATTTTCTGCCCTTGCTTTCAAGAGGAACATTTCATGAGTTATTTGTAACAACACTCTATACTATTTTAGCATTTAAAGAAAAATAAAAAGTCGGGATTGGTGTACCCTTAGAAAATAGAGGTTAGGGAGTGGAGACATTTTGTCCAAAATGAAAGCAATTATTGAGTGGAGGCCCTATGTCTAAAACAAAATCAACTAGGGATTGGATACCCTATATTGGAAAAGCGACTAGGGAGTGGAGATCCTATGTCTAAAATAACTTCAACTAGGTAGTGGAGACCCTATGTTGGAAAAGAGACTAGAGAGTGGAGACTCTATGCCTAAAATGAAATCAACTAGGGAGTGGAGACCCTATGTTGGAAAAAAAGACTAAGGAGTACAGACCCTATGGCTAAAATGAAATCAAATAGGGAGTGGAGACCTTATGCTGGAAAAGCGACTAGGGATTAGAGACCCTATGACTAAAGCAAAAAAATTAGGGATTGGATACCCTATATTGGAAAAGCGACTACGGAGTGGAGACCCTATGTCTAAAATAAAATCAACTAGGGAGTGGAGACTCTGTGCCTAAAATAAACATCAACAAGGGAGTGAAGACCCTATGTCAAAAATAAACATCAACTAGGGAGTGGAGACCCTATGTTGGAAAAGAGACTAGGGAGTGGAGACCCTATGTCTGAAATAAATCAACTAGGAAGTGGAGACCTTATGTGGAAAAGCAACTAGGCAGTAGAGACCATGTGTCTAAAATAAACATTACCTAGGGAGTGGAGACTCTTTGTTGGAATAGCGAGTAAGGACCCTATGTCTAAAATAAATATCAACTAAGGAGTGGAGATCCTATGTTGGAAAAGCGACTGGGGAGTGGAGACCATATATCTGAAAAAGACATCAACTAGGGAGTGGAAACCCTATGTTGGAAAATGCTGCTAAGGATTGGAGACCTTATACTACCATGATTTTGAATTTTCTTTCTTTGTTTTATTTTATTAAGAGAATGAGTAAAATTCTTGAAAGAATTTGGAGAAGACTTCCCTTTTGGAGTTTCTACTGCTGCAGAGCTATTTTAGTCTTCGCGCGGTTTCGTTTCAGTTGCACTTGCTTTTTTGCAAGGTTGCTGTGGATTGCACCTATTTCCTATTTTTTCAAACACAGAACAATTTGTCAGTTTGAAATGGTTGTTGATATTGTGGCCTTGAACGTTTCAGTCACTCAATCTCGGCCCTTTCAACTGCAACTGGTTGTTTCCTGAATACCGATTACATTTCTGACCCCGGAGAACCTCTAGCTTTTCCAGAGTTTTCCATGACGGTTTGTCGCATGGGACTCAACCTTTTTTTGACTTTATTTTGCCCTTGTAGGCCTTTCAGATCTAACTTGTTTTTATTTTTATTTTTTAAACTTCGGAGCATTGGGGAACTTTTGGCTCCTCAAACTTTTCTCGCAATGGCTAGTCGCGTGGGACATAACCTTTTCCAACTTTATTTAGCCTTCGTAGGCCTTTCATTTCTTGTTTCTTTTTTCAAAATTTAATTTCAGAGCATTTGGGGTAACTTGGCTTTTCAAACCTTGCCGAGACGGTTAGCCGCGTGGGACTCAACCTTTTCAACTTCATTTTCCCTTATAGGCACTTCAATTTGATTGTTTTTCTTCCAAGAGTTTTGATTTTGAAGCATCGTCCGCTACGCCCAGTCAAGGTCGACTTGATGCCCCTACCGAGGTTAGGTGCCCTTTTGCACAATAGCTAGTATTAAATGAGAACCCTGTAAATCAGTCTTACCATCCTTTCTTTGTCTTAGTTTTGAAACAGAGTTTGATTGAAAGGGATTCAAAGGAAAAGAAACATTGGAGTGGACAGTGAATTTAAACAAGGGCTATCCCTTTCGGGGAAAGGAAAGGACTTATATGGAGTACATGCGGACTTCAATGAACATGACATGCCTTTTGGACTGGATGCCTGATTTGTGTAAATCGTCTGACTCTCGGAAATTCATCACAAGTTTTTCCTCAAAATTGAGAAACTTTGCTCCAGATTGAGTAGGTGCCCATGGCTGTGCAGATCCTCTCTTTGATCAGTGATGACTTTTGCGGGTTTTTACCAGATGACCTCTCTCATTTCTCTTGTCACCATCGCCTTATAGTGATCTTTACGAGTTTTCACTAACAAGACTCTCATTTTCAATTTCTCTGCTTACCATCGTCTTACGGTGTCCGTGAGGGTTATCATCGATAATACTCTCTCGCTTTATATCTCTCATTTTCTTTTATCAGATCCAAGTATTTGTATCCTCCAATTTGGACATCTTTGTCGATCATCAGAAGGACTTGAAAAGGATTTGGGTTAAAGGAATTTGGATTGAATTACAACTTTTGAACCTTTCAGGCGAAACCATCACAGTATATTTAATTCTGACCTAGTATCAACTTTGGGGCGAATTTGGATTACTCTTTTGGTGTGATTGAACCCTAGAGAGAGGCTACTTACATATCCTTTCAGAATCAAATCGAATGTAGTTCAAACAACTTTGTTTTTTATTTTCTTTTGTATTTATTATGTTTTGTTATGTTTTCTCTTTCTTTTTTTTCCCTTTTTTTTTCTTTTTTTTTTCATTTCATTTTCTTTTTGTAATTTTCTTTTTCTTCTGTTTTATCATTTTCTTTCATTTTTCATTCATTTTTTTCAATACTAAATTCCAGGTTCCAAAGATGATAATCAAAGAATGAGAGCCAGCTCAAAAGGTTTGCAAATGGTTGAATATTTAGATAGTGAGAAAGAAAGCCTTCTTCATCCCAAATGAAGAACATTAATTCTATATAGAGGATCCAACATAGTACCTTTTGACTGCATTTGCGTCGACAATTGTTTCAGGGATATTTCCTTCGATGTGTCCCAGGTAAAACACTCTCTTTTGGCAGTACTCCCGTTACCATGTATGGATCATTCTAATATGGAGCCAATTTTTCTTTAGTTGTTCTGATTCATTGTTTTATTTCCTTAAACCTTTTTTCATTGCATTCTAATTCTTGATTCATATTTTCGAAGTTTGACACAATTTTAGGATGTGGGCATGAAGTCCGCAATAATGTCATGTTCTTGAAATTTGCATTTCACAGAACTGAAAAAGGAATAAGAGAAGTGACAAAATTAAGAAAACAGGCATTCCTGGACATTGAAATATTAATTTCATTTGATTTTTTTTATTTTTTATTTTGTTTGATTTTTTTTCCTAAATTTTAAAGATAAAAGGGTGTACACCGGAAAGTAATGCAATAAAGTAAAACATCTGGATCACATCCTGAGATAATCCAGACGCAGAAAAGATAGCAAGAATGGCTACCCAGACTCTTGTCTGATAGGGAACTTCAGGCTCAGTGGCCCTTTTTTAGCTTTTCTTCTTCTCAACAATGACTGCAATGGACTTAAGTGACGGATAAAATTCTTCATCTTCACAAATCATTCCGACTATGTGCCCGGTGTTGTGAGCAGGTAATGCATTGTTAGTCATAGCTGGAGCCTCCTCATCCCAAAGAATGATTCTTTCAGTTTCAATTAAGTCTTCTATTGCCCTTTTGAGGGTCCAACATTCCTCCGTACTGTGTCCCTCTTCTCCATAGTGGTATTCACATATAGCACCAGCTCGGCAAAAAGGGGACTCGGGGTTTGGCTGGTTCGAGGCCATTGGCTGCAATAGATCTAGCCTGATTAGCTTTTGGAACAAACTTGAATACGATTCACCAATAGGGGTGAACTGATTCTTTCTTAAAGGCTCTCTTGGGCGAGGATTAGACTAGGGGATATTTTGGTGGGGATTATATGGATCTTGATAAGGATGGGCATTTCTTGGAGGTGGAGATCGGTTTTGTGTATGTTTACCGTGAAAATGGTAATAACAACTAAATTTGTTGATGGGACTCTCAAAATGCGTGCTCTATTTTTATGCTAGTTGTTTAAGCAGATGATGTTGTATGTGTGAATTTTAGAGACGAGATGTGAGCTAAAACAAAGTTATAGTCAAACGGATGAGCTAGCCAATCGGGGACTCGGACTTATCGATACAGGTCCACGAGGCCGATTCCTGGGCTCGGGCTCGGGCTCGGGCTCGAGCTATTAGGGGTAACCGGAGAAGGGATAATAGTTACGAGATAATTGAGGAAGGCTCTTTATGGCCAGTGATGAGTAATAAATGAAGAACAAGTATGAAGACAACAAATAAGAGCAACAATATCGAGAGAGTATGTTAGAGAGAAAAGAGAGAGAGTTCTTGTATATTTCATGTGTGGTAGTTGGAGCAACAGTTCTTTTACAAAATGTCGAAGCCCCCTTTATGTAGAAGGGGCATCCCTACATAGTACAAAATGCAGTAACTGTAAAGATATGGAGATATTACGGCTAGACATGACACCCTGATACGGGTTAAGGGTAGGACGACTAGTCTTTGTAAGACTTAGTCGTGTGTCTTGAGAACTCCCCACTTTTACCCTTTCCACGATCAATATTGCCCCAAGGCCAAGCATCGACGAGGCTCGAGGGAGGGAACTCGGTCACAACTTTGTGGCCTTAAGGCTTCGAGATGGTCTTCTGGGATGCCTTAATGATGGGAAATCAGACCTTCCAATTTCACCGTGTACAATGTATAATGTTGCGCATTCATCACCTCATAAGGAGGCAGTGCCATGGTATAAGCAGCATCATGAAAGGGATAATAGTGTTGTGGGACATTAGAAAGCACATATGATTGGCTGAATGACCTGTGGGCCCCCTCTAGCTCGAAGCCATCATGGCACCCTCTTCAATCAAATTTCTTTTAATCAAACCCTCCAAACCATTCCGAGCAGCCAGTGATGTGGCCTTAAAGGTAGCATGACTCAAGATTCGGCCCATTTTTAACCCATTTTCTACTATCTACCCAATTTTGATAGGCTTAGAAAACGGCCTACCCATAGGGAACATCATGTTTTTGAAGTAGTTCGCCTCTTTGTCCTGTAGCAAGACCGTAACCATCTCAGCTTCATCCATTGGAGGTTTTACCTGGCAGCTTGCTTGCACCATTTGATAGCATATTCATGAAATCTTTCTGGGGTTTTATTTTTCAAATTCGGCAAAGAGTTTCTGTCATGAGCAATGTCCACATTATACTGGAATTGGCGGACAAAATCTCGGGCCAAATCATCCCACACATGCCAATGAGTAATATCTTGATTGATGTGGCACTCAGAAGAAATTCCGGTGAGACTTTCTCCAAAGTAGGCCATTAATAGATCCTTTTTTCCACCAACGCCCGTCAGTTGGTTACAATACGTTTCAGGTGAGCGATCGAATCTCCGTCCCTATTGTACTTTTCAATTTTTGGCATCTTGATGTCAACCGGCAAGTGAAAATGGGGAAACATACATAGGTCGGAATATGAGACACTCTTTTGCCCGCTCAGACCTTGCATGTTTTTCAGACTTTGTTCCAGGCTCTTCATTTTCCGAGCCATTTCCTCTTGATCGGGAATCTTGACAACCTTTTCTTTCCCCACCTAGAAGTCAAATCGCGGAGGTTGAGTGAATGTGTATAGGGTCACATATGCTATTTCTGGTTGAAGCTGTGGACTTTGAAAGGTTAACATTGGAAGCTCAACATACGGCCATGGTAAAGTTGTTTCTGCTGTGGTGCAAACTTGTGATGCAGAAAATAATATTGGAGGTTCTATGGAAACTGGCGCCTGGGGGCGAACCACAGAAGGCATGCTAGGACCATTAGATGACATTGGAGCGTACCCACATGGGATTAGCGGGTGGGATGCAGGGATTTTGGTAGTCTCACCAGATCTCGGGATCAACTCAAGGAACCCAGGGATTGCACTTGGCAGTTCCCTACCATTAGACCAGGCGTCCCATATTTCCAATATGCGGAGAAGCAACATCCTATTTTTCTTCTGCAGCTGCTGATTCTATTGTGGAATAGCCAGTGCTGGGCTATCCTCAGGATCTATAATCGGTAGAAACCTTTCGGAGGCCATAGGAACCGTTACTTTGGATCTTGTGAAGTAAGGATGGGAAGCCAGATTACTAACAAAACCAACCACCTAAACAGGACCTGTCTTTTTTTTGCACGCACAAAAACCTTGTTAGTTTGAGATATTTAATAGATTATGAATAGCAGCATATTGGGGATACAATGCACCTGGACTGTTAAATGTTTCTATTTTTTTTGCAACGGCTGTGTGTTTCACCCTGACTATTACTATCTCTTTTCTCGAATTTTGGATCCTAGTTTCTTCTCCCTTATCTTTTTTTTTTTGCTCTTTTATTATATTATTCACTCTTTTTTTTCTCTCTTTCACTCAATTTTTCTCTTTTTCTTTCTCTTTGTTTTTCTTTTTTTTTCTTTATCAGTTTATTTTTCACTCATATATTCTATGGTTATGATCACATCCGATGGGGATTGCCTATGTATCATGACACCGCATGAATCAAATCATTACACAGTCAGGAAGATCAGGAATAAAGTAAATAAACTAACCCTTTTTTTTAGATTTTGAAGTTTTTTAATTTTTTTTAAATAATGTCTTATAAAGAAAAAAGAAAATATTTTTGGATTTTGATTTGAAATTTTTTTCAAATGAAAGACTTCAGAAAAGAAGGAAAACATTGTTGGATTTAATAAAAAAAAAATTGATTTTCTAAGGAAAGAATTATAAGAAAGAATTAAGGAAAAGTATTTTTGGATTAATTTCAAAAATTTGGGCCAGAAGCGATGAGGTTTGCCTACGTATCTTACATCCAGGGGGAATCAGAGGCCCGTAGTTCGGCCAATTTTTCAAGACCGGGGAAACATGGTTTTTTAAAAGCTTTCGCTTATTTTATTTTTTTCTCTTTTTTTTCAAAATTTTTGCAAAGTTTTGGTATTTTGCAAATGCCTACAACTCACTCTTGTTTTTTTTTTAAAAAAAAATTAATCATTTTTTGCTTTATATCCCTATTGTCGAAGCCAGTCAATATACAAGCCGGAACAAATAAATGCACAAGTAGCACGTGTGATGAATGAGGATGGTCTTTTAATTTGGGTATACCTGTCCTAGATGGACACAACCTCTTTATTGAGTCCGCATAGTCAAATGCACGTGATGCCAACATACGTTTCTACTAGGAATCTGGCATGAGGCTATGTTATTTCAGGGTTAAATCCAGGGGTGTGTCCTATACATGGCTTACCCGAGCGGACAACTCGAGCCGAAGGGGCAACGTACTGTAACCAAAATGCCATCTAGCTTTGTAACTGATCTGATCATTGTTCTTAAATAGGGTATGACACTAATAGAAAAGAAGTCACGCCAGCGTGCACTTCCCAGAAGATTTAGAAGACTCGAATAGAAGAAGGGTTTCGTAATAGTTAATATACAGTTCAAACAATATCAAAGTTGTAAAAAGTGGCATTTAGAACATTTGGCCCACACATATAAAAAATTATAAGATAATCGAAAGCCAAGAATAAAAGTTATTCTAAGCTCAAATACTGAATCCTGAACCAGAGATTCTGGGTTTGGTCCCAAGTAGAGTCACAGGAGTTGTCACACCTCCTTTTCCTGGGGAATAGGGAGTTGTTCCACTTTAAGCGATATTGATCGAAATGGAATTATTTATTTAATTTCAATGTAGCCACTTGAAATAATTTATGATATCCCGTCATCGATTTATTTTAAATCCCAAATCAAGGAAGTTTGGATCTGTTTTAATGTTCGTGAAACTAGAAGATCGGGTAAGGAATTCTATTAACTCGGGAGAATATGTGAGGCACTCCCGAGTTCCATGATTTTAGCACAGTCGTTCAAGTATTAATAATTGGATTTATTATCTAATTTAATATAAATTTTAAACTTATTGTGCATTTTTATCTTCTGGGTGCTTTTAATTATTCAATTAATTGCTTTTAGAATTTATGGAATTTATCTGAACAGGTTGCGATATCGCGCACTCGCTTGTTGTGTACATATTGCGAATCGCGTCACATGAAACACACCCATCATTTATAACATCTTTATTTTTATTATTGTTTGAAGTTATGGTAGAGTCACATGAAATGTGCACTTGAATTGGCGATTATGGATCATGAGTATGGCAAGAGAACCATACCTATAGTTATGATGGTTTATTATTAGTTGTGCCTCTGTAACGACCCGACCGGTTGTTTTGAGTACCAGCGCTCCGTTCAGCAGTCGGAGGCCATAACCAGCTTCATTTCAGGTATTATGACTTGTACGCGTGGTCAGAATTTGATTTCAAGAAGTCCAGAGTTGATTTGGGAAGAGAATTCTCATTTCGAAAGCTTAAAAATGAAAGAATGAGCTAGGATTTGAATTTCAAGTAAACGACCTCGGAATCAGGATTTGAAGGTTCCAGCAGGTTCGTATGATGATTTCGGACTTGGGCGTATGCCTGGATTGGGTTCTGAATAACCCGGGAGCGTTTTGGCACCTATTGTGGAAGTTGGCATTTTAGAAGAAATTTCATAAGTTTGGTTTGAAGTGCATTTCGGTGTTATCAACGTCCGTTTGGAATTCCAAGACTGTGAATAGCTCCGTATAGTGATTCTGGAGTTGGGGG
>MU764188.1:10634-20798 GCA_026770625.1 Nicotiana glauca | reverse complement strand
TTATCTGTCTGTGTGTGTTTATTTTGGAACGGGCCGAACGCCTCGGCAGATTAATAGATGCATCTATAGGCGCGCCGTCGACCCTCGGCAAGTGCACATTTATTTATGTTGGATCGGGCCGTCGCCTTGGTATGATTTGCGCATGCCTGTGTTGCTGCCTGAACTTAATTAAGTTATTGTTGCCTTTTTGTGGCTTAAACATAATTGGATTATGTTTTAAAGAGAAATTTGGGAAATTTTCCTACGAAAGAATTACGTGTTTATTTGTTTCCTCTATTGATTAGAACCATGTCCATAAAGAATAAATTCACGGGTTAATATGTGTAATGAAGATAAATGATCATTGGACCATTAGAGTGTGTCAAAGTTGACCATCTCGTCTCTACCCCTTCGGGATTAGGAGGGATACTCACTGAGTACACGTTGATTACGTACTCATACTACACTTCTGTGCATTTTTGTTGCACAGATATATTTCATTTTAGCGCCCTACTGGGCACAGCAGCACGGACGATTCAGGGACTAAGTGAGCTGCAAATTGCGAGGTGACCTACAGCTAGTGTAGTTCCTTTCTGTACTTTGATTATTTATTTTCTGTCCATTGTATTCCGGACAGAGGTTGTATTTTGTTTTATTATCAGTAGTCGCTCATGCACTTGTGACACCGGGTTCTGGGATGGTTTTCGAAAGGTTTGATTTAAATGTTATTGTTAATTTTAAATTGAAGCAAAAACCCTTTTATTTGTGAAAATGGAAGGAAATTTCTGGAATTTGATGTATTTAGAAAGGATTTTTAAATTGGTAATCTAATTGGCTGGCCTGACAGCGGTGTCCGGCGCCACCACGACCCTTAGTGGATTTTGGGTCGTGACAGCCTCAAATCATACTAGCATCTTTATGATTATTTCTTAAACTTTGAGATAATTATAAGGTCATGAATTATGGAAATTATTGTGGATAAGATTGTGGCTTAACTATTGGAATAACAAGAATCACTTTCACTATGTAATTTTCGTTTGCATCTTAAAAGTTTAACGGCTAATGTAACAAATGAATACACTAATTATGATAACTATTTAAGCTCAAAGAAAACAATGTACTTCAATTGACTAATTGATATTTCTTCAGAAATATGTATGTAAGCATGTACAAAAAGTATATCTTGATGCACCACAAAATATCAGACTCCCCATTACCAAAAGTTTCAAACTGATCTAAACTAGTAGTAGCAGAAAATAAAAATAGCAAACTGGGCAGAAAATAAAACTTGCAGGAGCTTTCCGACCGTTTCAGTCAGAATTTTGTACTAAACTGGGCAGAATTCTGCCCAATTTCGAGCTACACCACCTGTCAAACTATCACAAACAAAAAAATACCAACCAACAATCTAAACCAGCGATACATTAATACAATAATACGAACCAACAATACATTAACACTATCTAAATTAACAATACATTAACAATTTTTAAACCAACATTGTCAACCATTAAACCAACAATACCAACATTTAAACCTAACAATTTTGGACATACAAACATCCAAATAGCAGCCCATGTTCAAGTTTAAAAGCAATACATAATGTTGTCTCTCACAATCAAGTTTACCAATCAACCAAAACATCACAACTAAACTACTACACATCAAATTCAGTTTGTTCATCCTCATCATCAGATAAATCATGCTCATTTTTACACATGAATTTCTGCATCTTAACAAACATTCCGTTTTGGGAGTCCAGTTGTTGCTTCAATCCACGAATTTCCATTTTCAAATCTTCCATCTATTCTTGATTTTGAGGATAAGAATTGTCTAAGAGTGGGTTTGGATGACCTGTAGGTCGATGTACTCCTAGTCCGTAGACTCTGCCGTTGTTTGCTCTACCCGCTGCCTCTATCCACAATGCAGCCATATCATCAGGTGTTGGTTGAGTTGAAGGAGGCTGAGTTTGTTGCCATTCTTCCAACTTTTTATGATAATCTTCCTGAAATGAAAAACATAACTATTAAGTAAACAAACGAATATTAATAAACTATAAATAATTATGGAGTTAGAGTTTTATATATGTGTCTGACGCACGCGTCTCCACCCAGTGTTCTCTTGTACCATCCTTTTTCTTTTTCTTATGCAACTCCTCGAAGACCTCAGCGTATGTCATATCTCGCCCTCTTTCCTTCATAAGAAAAAGTATGAGTTAGACTTTACAAATGTAAAATTCTATATGTAAAACTAAAAAAAAATTTATAAATAATTACCATTCTTAGTTTAGGGGCCTCAAAAGTAATCGAACCTCCTGTGTGCAACGAGCCACCTTTTTTAGAATCACGATTTGCCTTTTCTTGTTCACTTTTTGCCTTCCATTCTGGGGTATTCCATTTCTCAAGAAGTTTATCCCAAACATCTTCTCTTAACCATTCCGGAATTTGACCGGCATTCCGAGCAGCACACATAGTATCTTTAATCCTTATACCAGCTTTCTTCTCGAAAATAATACTTATTGCATTTTGATGCTGAAGATGCCATGTACACAATGTCTGCAATATAAAAAAGTAACATTAGATGAAGACGATAATTATTAAATAAATATAATTAATTTTTACCCTAAATTGATTCCACATTTGCTCTCTGATGTTGTACGGTATCTTTTTCCAAGAAGTCCACGGCTCATGATAAAATGGCTTCATAGAATTTGTAACCATACGTGCACCTGGAAAAGATGGCAAAAACCTGCATTAAAGTTAACATATATATAATTAATAAACATCTTTTAATTGTAAATAAATACTCTTTAATGTTAACATATCTAAATGTACATTCAAAACATAAAAATTTGTATAAGAACCTTCTTACCCATTCTTGTGGAGGACGATTATCAATCGATTATAATTATCAAATTGTACATCCCCTTAGATGCCATATCTGTAATATAATCATAATAAAATACAAAACTATTCATTAGAAACGCCAAATGAATAGTTACTGATTTTGGTTCAGTTTTCTGCTTTAAACAACATTTTGGTCAAAAAAATCAGTAGTAATGTTTAACGGGGTAAATAGAAGAAAATAAGTAGAAACAGATAAACCTACACTAAGATGACAGTTATAACATGTATAAGATACAATACCTTCAACCACAGAATATTTTAGTAAAAGAAACCCCACAGAGACTAAATTTTTCTCAACAGTAAATACTTTAATCTTCAATGGTGTGCTTTAGGGTGTTCTCGCTGAAACACGCGGGCATACTCCTTGCTTCTGGGGAAATATTTCTTCTGCTCTTGACTTTTCTTTAGTTTTAAATTGCTCTTTTAACAAGATATATTGAAAGAACTTTATGAAGCACTTGTCGTTTTCTAGTAAGTTGATTTACATGGTTGGTCCTAATTTGAGATACTGAGACAGAGAAATGTTCAAGCAGAATTTTTGTGTTACAGTTAGAAATGTAACTGTTAGTTTTCTTATATCTACACAGTAATAAGCTATGTAAAACTAAAGTAACTTACACTTTTAACCTAAAATCACATTGTAAATCTCATTGAAGTCAAATCTCTAAATAGTTTAGGCCAGAAAATGTGCATTAAAACCTTAAAAGCACCAACTTTACACAAAAACATGACATAAACAGCACAACTTCAAACAATAAACAAAAAGCTCTATCTGGAAACTGCAATAAAAAAGGGGCACTAAGTGCCGATATCAAGCATCACACTGGTCCACCCTATGTAAAGGTTAATGTAAGAACTATATGAGATATAATCAGTCTAAAATAGAATTATAAACCAAGCCAACCAAATCTCAGACTTAATAAGATATTGAGCACTGCAATCTGAAAACAAACAGATGTGCAATGTAACAGTCAATTACTCAAACAGATCCGAACAAACATGTACATCAAAATATGACATAAAGAAACAAATCCCAGAAAGAAAAAATGTAAAAAAGTAAAATTACCAAAAGGGTATCACTGAATGTCAATTCTAAAGCTAGAGACTTTTTTTATCTAATTAAAAGAATAAAAGAGAAGAAACAATGAAAATACCAATAGGGTATCATTCAGATGCCCATTTATAAACCAAGCCAACTTTTAAAGGTAGAAACTTTTTTCCAAAGTTATAAGCTTTATGCTAATAAAAAGATTCTTATGGTATCTAGGTGAATTGATTCTTAGTCCACAAACAAGTCTACCTGATAAATATGATGAGTAAAAATCTTGAAGTTTGTTTAGAGCCAGATGAAGGAATTCAACAAACGACAAATAATGGGATGGACTGATTTTATTTAAAAATAATGGTGGCCAGTAGATCTTACACTAGTCTCAAGTAAATCTATGTGGGAAGGTAAAGGAACCCATACATGATACTTGGAACAAACCAAATAACAATCAATTACAAGATATAATCCAATGGAGAAGGGGAATAAACTCATTCATGAATTTCGGTGGAATTGACACACACAATATTTTTGGGTGGGGGAAACGTACCTGGCACGACGGATTTGCAGCGGTGTCGGCGGCAAGAGCTGGTCGTTGATGGAAGCGGCAGGTTTAGGTTTTGGGGGAGGTTTAAGTGAGAGAGAAGAGAGAAGGAAGAAAAGGGGAAAAGGAAAAGAAAAGGAAGTCGCTGGTTTTTTTTAAAAAAACATCTCCACCGATTCGGTCGGTAATTTGGTCAAAAGTAGTTAACCTCCTTTTACTAAATATTTTCGACAGAATCGATCGCTATTTTTTTTTTTTTTTTTATAATTGTTTTCGATCGAATTGGGAGCTAAAAATTAGCGGAATTTTCCGCCAAAATGTACGACGGATATAGATGGAATATTAGTCGTAAGTATTATTAAAAATCAAAAAATATATTTTTATGAATATTTCCGACCGATTCCGTCGGAAATTTTTGACTACTTTTTTCGGTCGAAAATTGGCCCTTTTTTAGTAGTACCATAATCGAAGAAACAGTGTAGCAAAGAACCATACTAAAGGTTGCCAAAGGCACCACTTTCAGACAAAAAACATAACATGCTAAAAGATAAAGGAAACAAATCCATGTCCAACGAGAGAGAAAAAAAATAGAAAATAAATAAATAAATAAAAATCATATACAATTTCAATAGTCTCAGTCACATTCTACTTGTTTCAAGAACACTCAACCATCAACAATATATAATAAAAGCATTTCATATAAGCTAAGCACATTATTGAATTTCTACATGTTGTATTACCAACTTAGGATTTACTGATAGTTGTTGTTGTTGTATTACCAACTTAAACACACTAAGTAAAAAGTGAAAAAAGTACCTGCAGTGCAGAATGGCAACAAGAATGCCAAAAAAAAAAAAAAGCACAAAATAAGTCACTTGAACTCCCAGAAAATCGGTGTAGATGAAAAAGATGAAGTAGCTTAAAAAGTCCCTAAAATACTCCTTTGTCCTCTCGTTCTCTATCCGTTACTCTTTCTTCTTGAGCTCTCAAAAATAAAAATAAAAAAATTGGAGGGGAGTTGGATGTCCTCTCTTTTCTATTATGAGTGTTTGTTCTATTTGAAGGGAGGAGAATCAATGATGGGTATTGGAAGAATTGGAGCAGATGGTGGCTGTTTGGACCAGTTCTCAGTTGAGATTTTTGTAATTTTTGGGGTATTTGGAATGGCAGATTGATTTTTGTGAAGGGAAGTCCAAAGGTGTGAGGCGGTTGAAGGCTTACGGCAATTTGGTGGCGGGTAGGGTTCCAAAACGGGAATAGGTTTCGATCCTTGTCTGCTCTTAGAGATATTTCTACTATATATAAATGGCTAAGAAGGAAGAACAGAGCAATGAGAAATTGTACAAACAATATTAAAAGTTGTACTTTAAAATGGGGCTTTCTTTGTCCCTTCATATCAACACGTGTATTGATTTCTTCTGCTTTGATTAGAACATCCGGCTTTTTATTCCCCATTTTCCTCCATTGTTCTTCAGGTATGAATTTCTCTATTTTTCCGCCTTTCTCACTCGCTGCATTTTTGTACTTCGCTCAGCAAAATGTTGATGCAAGTTGTTTGACTAATTCACTTGGCTATTCAACCTCTCATTATTTTGGTGAAATTTTCCTTGGTATTAAATTCGGGGGATGGAAAATATCTACGAAGAATTAAAAAAATCAGCAAGCTGATAAAGCAGTTCAATGAAGAACGTAGGATACAAGTATAGTTATCCTTGTCTATCTTTATCGCCTCTGTGTAAGTAACAATTGTTTAATATTTAAAAAAAATATTTCTTTTAGTTATATTTCTTCTGGAGTTTGTTATTCTACTCCCTCCATTTCAATTAAGAAAAGAGAGAATACTTTTGAATTTGTGGTGTAAAATGAGGTACAAATATTTTTTGTGGCTATAAATCATTGCATAAAGTTAAATTGTTTCCAAATAAGGAAAGAGGTCATTCTTTTTTGCACGGACCAAAAAGGAAATAGGTTCACATAAATTAAAACGGAGGGAGTATTATTTTATATTGAATCTCTAATAACTCATATCATCTAGAAATTAAACAACATAAAACATAAAACAGGGACAGTCTTTTAATTTACACTTTTCCTTTTTTAAGTTGATTTATTTTGAGGTAATTATGAATTTTTTGGAAGTGTTTAATGTGAATTTATTGCAATAATAATTATGACATTATTCTTCTTTTTTTTTTCTTTTTTTTTTTGTTCTTCTTTAGGGTTTGGGCACCATATTAGTTGATAAATTGTAGGGTGACTTATTTGCAGCTAGAAAGAACAAAATAGAAAGATATAATATGTCTTTGACTTTATTAGTTTCTTTCTTGGGGCTGGTTATCTTGAAAAAACTCATATAATATATATATGTTAGAGTGCTCTGGGGCAATTTATTGCAATTTTAATTTTGCAAGGGTGCCAACAATAAGTTTATAATATTAAATATAGAAGACATGTAGTAAGCTACAAATATTTTTGCTAAATTTGTATTCATGGTTCCAGATATTTTTTTATACACATAATATCTAAAATAAATAAAGAACTAGCTCCTCCCTCCCTTTATTGCTTTTCTTGAAGGGGAAAGCTAAAGTTCGATTTGTGAGCTTAGATCTTTTTGGCTTCTTGATTTTCAAGAAGAGTAAATAAAGCTTTAAGGAAAATGGTCCAAAAGGTTCCGGCCACAAAGGATTATCTCGTGCCTAGACTGAGATATTGAGGGTGATATTCTAATTTCGCATAACAGCGTGTGATACGATGTGGTAATGACTGATTTTCAAGTTTTCTTTGAGGAAAATTCTATTGAATTACATTTGACATACTAATCCTTCTGGTAGATATTGATGTCCTTATTGTTAAGCTAAGTACAAATTGCAAAATACATAATACATGAAAAGAAGAAAGATTGGTACTTTTAGCGAAAAAACTGAGAATAATTAAAGCGGGGTTGAGTTTCCGTTTAGAAGCTTGCATGTAGTTCTTAATTAGCTCCGTACTTTTAGTTTCTCTGACACCATATTCTCTTTCTTTCTCTTAAGCATTCGATTTTCTATCTCATTGTATGTGCAATTTGGTTAGTTGGCCAATATTGAACTGGCCGGTGTATAATTTACTGTTTCTGAAGCCAGAAATAAAACAATCAACTACATAAAGTGCGATCAAAATCAACCATGTCCAAAAGTTGATGGATGGCTCTGTAAGCTCTTTTAAAAAAAATCTCTGTTCTCTTTTAGCTATAGTTGATTCCCTATTGGTCGTGATATTTGTGCAGTTGATTATAGGCAACTTTGATCCTTTATTATGAGATTATGAGTTGACTTGAGAGTAAGATATTTACCGGTATACTTTAGAAAAAAGAACAAAGGTTATTGCGACTTTTTTACTTGGGAATAGGCAGTTGTTGATATAAAATTTTGAGAATTTAATATTTTGTAATGTTTTTGACAAGGTAAGTATTAAAAAATATGAATTGGGTTTTCTGTTTCTGTTCAAAATATTGACAAGGTATGCAAACTTTTATGGAGATTTTAGCTTGTGGGAATGAGAGTTTTATGTAGGGCCTAAAACCCTGCAAGATGCGGTTAAACTCGAGTACTGATGAAGATAAAAAAGACCTTTAATAAAGACTACCACATGAATTAAAATGTCATTTGAATTTTAAGCAAATTATTTTAGCATGTTGAAGCATCCATAAGAAGTAGCCTCACACATAGCATGCATGTTCCTACAGATGCATTAAGGAAAAATAATCTATTTCGATTAAACGCCATGAAGCGTCGCAACAGTTTATGGACATAAATGTAAAATTGTTAGCAAAAACAAAAAAGATGTCACAGATGTGCTTCTCTTTACTTACTTACAAAGCTCTAGAATATTATCTTTGGCCAATTTTTACTTACTTTTTCCTCAAATGAGTAGAATTTTTGCCGAAATATTGTTAGGCATGAATAAAATAAAATAAATAGAGTTGGGGGTACCTCTCAGATGGAGAGAACAGTAGAGGTGAAAACTTCTACTTTATGAGATCTATTGGCAAAGCTCTCCTTATACCACATGAAGATATTAGGAAGTTAAAAAATTTTCACTGCCTGAGTTTATATTTGAATCCAACTCTTTTTTAATGCTCAGAACCTCACAGGCACGGAGAAATCACTTGTGTGCTCATATGAGAGAGACAGGAAAAAATATGATGGATTTTGAAGTAGAGGAGGGTTAACTTAAAAGTTTTATCTCTTTCTTCAAATCAGTAACAATTGTGCTACTTTAGCTTGTGATGAACAATATTTTTGTATTCCCACAGTAATCATATAGAAGTTTACTTATAGGTTTCTTTAGTCTAATTGTTGTCATGCACGGATTTACTATTCTCTCATGAAAAGAAGGTTTTATCTTTTCCAATAGTGAAATTTTCTACATTTACACGGAGAGAGGTTTGATAGGCATTTCATGTGTTATCAAGGACTTCCGATGCTCATAAGCATTTTCAGTCTTTTGGAAATACTGGTTACTACTAATAAAGATATATCGCCTTTAGAGAGTTCATTTAGTAAGGCCGCGTCTGTGCATGACTCAATACTTTGTCTTGCCTGGTGATTTATGTACTCTATTTTTTCTTATTTTAAAAATCACCAGTAATGTTCATTCAAAAGGTCCATATTGAGCTCGGATCCAACCATTTCATGCACCATTTGCAACTACATGATGAGTTTGTCATGGTGTGAGAATTATTGACTACAGTATCATATTTTCTGCATCATTCAACATTTGTGTATCAAAATCTAAGCACCTACAAAATCTACATATGAATTTACTGCTTATGGTGTCTAGAGCATTTATTTTCATTCTTTATTCCACTTGTGTGAATGGAATCGCCTCCTTTTTATGAGTTTAGAGAAGAACTTTACTCCTTTACATGTTTTATTTTTACTTTTCTTCATCATGATACTAATGTAAGGAGAAGAAGTAACCAATAGCAGTATGAAAAAGGAAACTGCATGGAAAAGTGAAAAGCTACAGATTGACTAACAGTTGAAGCAACCAATAGCAGTATGAAAAAGAAAACTGCATGGAAAAGTGAAAAGCTACAAATTTATTGACAGTTGCGAGATGAAAAGGAGAAACTTTTTGGCTGCCACTATCTAATTTTGGAGCTCTTATTACTTTAATTTTTCCCAATATTCTTGGAATTTATGGTACTGTAATTCTCACCTGAAAGTTGTGTAAATTTGAAGTTTTCCTCCATTGATCAGTGAAGGCATGTCATTTTCTCATGGTTATTGATCCAAATTACGACTATTAATGATTGTTTCCCATGTACTGAGTTTTGTCTTTTTAATTGATATGTTATGAGTTGTTTAAGCATTTGTGACACTTCAATATACATGGGAAGTACAAGTAATACCTTAACATTTTAATACTCATCAGAAGTACAAGATTATACTTTTTATTTTGCTTTATCAAATGAACATACCACTGGATGAACTTTAAAAAGAAATTGCGGCACTGATGCAATATAGAAAGGTTCATGTAGTATTTTCTCCTTGATACAAAGAATGTTAAGGTAGTTTGATATTTAATAAATTATAGATCAAAATGGCGGGATCCTGTGCGTTGCACGAGCATCAATTTCTAGTTTTTTAGAGAAATAGGAGGCAGGGAAAACGTGGTCGTTCTGTTTGTTTTGGTGGGGGGGGGGGGGG
>MU764183.1:42501-56508 GCA_026770625.1 Nicotiana glauca | reverse complement strand
GGTCTTGAGAGGGTGAAGAAACCCCAAAATTTCGAGCTTGGATGACAAAAATGAAGGAAAAGTGATACCCCTTCGGTTTTTACACAGACCAGGGATATTTTAGACATTTTACAGGTTTCCCCGCTGTCAGCTGCGTTCCTCCGCGGTCCAACCCGCGGTTCCGGGCAGTAAGCCCCGCGGTCCACTCCGCGGCCGCGCACCTGGGCGCGCTGGTGACGCATGTCCAGTAAAATGGCCATAACTTTTTGTATACACCTCCAAATGACGAACGGTTTGTTGCGTTGGAAACTAGACTCAAAGGGAGATATGATCGTTTAAAGTGAGGTCTTGTGCACGCTCATTTACAATTTCGTCTATTATGAAATTTTCCAACTTCAAAAGTTCCTTAGCCATCCGAAATTATCCCGAGGCCCTCTGGACCTCAACCAAAAGTACAAACCCATCCTAAAACATCATATGAACTTGTTCCAATCATAAAACACATCCAACAACACAGAAATCACCAGTCCGCAACGGATTCAAGCCTAAGTTCAACCCAACTTCCGAAACTCGCCTTCAATCAAAAACCCGACCTAAACACGTCCGAATGACTTGAAATTTTGCACACATATCCCAAATCACCTAACGAAGCTACAGCAACTTCCAGAACTCCGTTCCAACTCTCGGATCAAAAATCTCACCTATCAACCGGATATCACTAAAATACTAGCTTTCGGCATTTCTAGCCTAAATGAGCTACGGACTTCCAAAATACATTCCGAACACGCTCCCAACCCCAAAATCACCTAACGGAGCTAACGGAACCATCAGATTCCCATTCCGAGGCCGTCTTCATACAGTTCCGATTATGGATCATTTTTTAACACTTAAGCTCTCATTTAGGGACTAAGTGTCCCAAAACACTCCGAATCCCAACACCGAACGTCCCGGCAAACCAAAATATTATAAATAAACTTAGGGAAAGCATTTAATGGGGGAACGGGGTGTAAATTCTTAAAACGACCGGCCGGGTTGTTACAGAGATATAATGCACTACTCGGGAGACCAGGGATCCACAAAATGAGGGCAGTATCGTCGACCCTTCATCAGATGATGAAATTCCTAACTGTGGATGGTGTGAAAATAGTTTACGGGGAACAACACGCTGCAAAGGAAATGTTTGTAGTCAATGAGTTGACGTCGATACCAGCACCTTCGACCTCAAAAAAATCGAACACCAAAGGTAAGTAGATGGACAAATAGCAATCACCGTCACCAACTTCGACCGAACCAGAGAAATAGGTAATCGAAGAAGAAGAGGATTTCCTTACTCCTCGAACTTTCGTTGTTCCTGAAGAATTAGATGCAACCAAGTCAACGATCGAAGAGCTGGAATAGGTGATACTGATGAAGCATCTACCCGAACGTAAGGTATACCTGGGAACGGGGTTAACCCCCGAACTTGGGAAAAAACTCATTCAATTTCTTATCGATAACATAGATTGTTTTGCTTGGTCCCATTTAGACATGATAGGGATCCCACCAGAAATAACAACACACCAGCTAAGCCTCGACCCAGGTTCAAACTAGTAAACCAAAAACGAAGGCCCAAACCAAGGTGAAACATGCATGCATAAAGGATGAGGTAACTAAGCTTCTTAAAGTAGGATCTTTTGTGGAGGTAAAATACCCCGAGTGGTTAGCCAACGTAGTTTTAGTCTCTAAAAAAGGGAACAAAGTTAGTGCGTAGATTACAAGGATTTAAACAAAGCATGCCCTAAAGACACGTTTCCGCTGCCTAACATCGATCGCATGATCGACGCCACGGTTCGCCACGAGATCCTTACCTTTCTCGATGCCTATTTTGGGTACAATCAAATTCAGATGAACCCGAAGACCAGGAGAAGACCTCGTTTATCACTAAGTATGGAACATACTGTTACAATGTAATGCCCTTCGGGCTAAAAAATGCAGGAGCTACATACCAACGCCTAGTTGACAAAATGTTCGAGGAATATATAGGTAAATCAATAGAAGTTTACATTGACAATATGTTGGTTAAGTCCTTAAGCACAGAGGACCATTTAATTCATTTGCATGAAACATTCAAAATCTTAAGGAAGTATAACATGAAGCTTAACCCAGAAAATGTGCCATCGGGGTCCGGTCGGGCAAGTTTCTCGGCTTCATGGTATCAAATCAGAGAATCAAAATCAACCCTAACAAGATCAAGGCCATTTAGGATATCACCATCGTAGATAGTGTGAAAGCCGTACAAAGGCTTATAGGACGAATCTTTTCCTTACTCAAAAAGAAAAATAATTTCACATGGACCTTGGAATGCCAGCAACCGTTGGAGGAATTGAAGCGATACTTATCGAGCCCACCTCTACTTCACACTCCGAAGGTGGATGAGAAATTGTACTTATATTTGGAAGTATCCGAAATAGCGGTAAGTGGTGTACGTGTTCGAGAAGAGGAAGGTATGCAATTCCCTATCTATTACATAAGTCGGACTTTAGGAGATGCTGAAACTAGATATCCACACTTATAAAAGTTGGAACTTGCATTAATAAGCGCATCTAGAAAGCTAAAACCACTTATCCTCTCCGAAATGTTTTTCATAAGCCTAAGTTATCGGGCCGACTGGCCAAATGGGTCGTCAAACTTGGCGGGTACGATATCGAATATCAACCCCGAACGACCATCAACTCTCAAATCTTAGCTGACTTCGTGGCTGATTTTACACCGACCCTCGTACCCGAAGTGGAGAAAGAAATTAAAATCGGGTACATTATCTGGGTATGGACCCTCTTCACAGACGATGCCTCGAATGTGCAAAGGTCCGGGCTTGGCATAGTTTTGAAGCCACCTACATGTAACACTATTAGACAATCTATCAAAAAGTTCTAGGTTGATTAATAATGAGGCCGAGTTTGAGGCCATGATTGTAGGTCTCGAGCTAGCTAAAAGCTTGAGGGAAGAAGTCGTTGAAGCCAAGTGTGATTATCTGTAGGTGGTGAACCAAGTAGACCAAACCTTCGAAGTTCGAGAGGATAGTACGCAAAGATATTTGGAAAAACTACAGGTAACCTTGCACCGCTTCAAGGAGTGGACTCTAGATCATGTACCTCGAGAACAAAACAGTGAGGCCGATGTACTTGCAAACTTGGGGTCATCAGTCGATGAAGATGATATTATTCTGGGGACTGTCATCCAATTATCGAGATCTGTAGTCAAAGAGGGTCATGCCAAGATAAATTCTACAAGTTTGACTTGGGATTGGAGGAATAAGTACGTTGAATATTTAAAAAATGGGAAGCTCCCATCAGACCATAAAAAATCAAGGGCTTTACGATCCATGGTTGCTCGGTTCACACTGGATGAAGATAGAACATTATATAGAAAGACGTTTTATGGGTCATTGGTGGTATGTTTAGGTTCGGGCGACACCGATTATGTTTTACGAGAGATCCACGAAGGCACTTGTGGAAACCACTTCGGCGCCAAGTCTTTGATTCGCAAAATTGTTAGAGCGGGATATTACTAGGATAACATGAAAAAAGACACCAAGAAGTTTTTCAGAAAATGCAATAAATGTCAAAGGTTTGCACCAATGATTCATCAGCCGGGGGAGCAACTTCATTCGGTCCATTCCCCGTGGCCTTTCACGAAATGGGGAATGGACATCGTCGGCCCTCTACCAACGGCCCTGGGTAAAGTTAAATTCATTTTGTTTATGATTGACTACTTTTCTAAATGGGTGGAAGCACAAGACTTTGAGAAGGTCAGGAAAAAGAAGTTATAGACTTCATCTGGGACCACATTGTGTGTTGATTCGGGATACCTGCTGAAATCGTATGGGACAATGGGAAGCAATCGGCAACAAGTTAATGGAGTTCCTTGAAGCACACAAAATAAAAAGGATCTTATCAACGCCGTAGCACCCGAGCTAGAATGGAAAGGCTAAATCGACAAACAATACTATCATTCAAAACTTAAAGAAAAGGTTAAAAGACGTAAAAGGAAAATGGAGAGAAGTTCTATCAGAGGTTCTTTATGCATATTGAACGACATCGAAGTCCAGCAAAAGGGCAACCCCGTTCTCTTTAGTATACGGCTCCAAGGCCTTAATACCAGTCGAGGTTAGAGAACCCAATTCCCAGATTTTGACATGCATCAGAGGAATCAAATCACGAGGCTAGGAATACTAGCCTCGAGTTATTAGTTGAAAAATGTGAAGCTGCACTTGTTCGGATGGCTGCGCAGAAGCAAACAATCGAGATATAGTATATAGAAGAACCAACTTTCGACACTTCGGAATTAGTGACTTAGTTCTAAGGAAAGTCACTCTCAATACTCGAGACCCGAATGAAGGGAAACTAGGCCCGAATTGGAAAGGACCGTACCGAGTCATCGGAGTCATCGGAAAGGTATCCTACAAACTTGGCACGATGGAAGGCAAACAATTGCAAAACAATTGGAATGTATCGTTACTCAAACGATATTATTGCTAAGGTATGTCCTTCTCCCCTTTTCCATTTATATTTAATACTAACTCATTGCAGATGTTCGATCGATAACGTTGAGGGCACCCTTCTACACGAAGACCCTAGGTTTTAAAGCACGTATTACACTCTTTTTCCATTAGATCAGGTTTTATCCCAAACGAATTTTCCGGTGAGGTTTTTAACGAGGCAACAACTATATGCTACCTAAGTAAAATTCAATAGTATCCAAGGCTTCTTTTCAATCAACCTCGAATACTGGGGGCCATCTCCCTCGGAGGTTATATTTTTTAGGAAAATACTTCACGCCAAAGAGGTCCTCGATTGGAAAACTTTGTAATGAGCCAAACGGTCAGATGAACCGTGTCCAAATAGAATAGTCAAGCCTCGATGGAAAAGCATGTATGCATGTATGAATTATTCAAAGAAGCATTCCTTATATATCAAACACTTTGTTTTTCAAAGAAATCTGCTACTATACAAACTTCATACTTATGTTTCTCTAAGAAACGGCTCAAAGGCCAAGGTCATCATACTCGGGAACTGACATTTCAAACAAGTTTGAAATGTTATTGGGAAACAAGTCCAAGAGACACACCGAAAATCTAAGTCCCTATTAAAGGCTACGGCCAAAATAACACGGCTCGGAGACGTCCGAACACTGCAATAAAAATAGGCTTTCGAATTCTATAAAAACCGATTAATTAAGGCTACCCTTGGCAAAATAATAAAAGGGCTTTGATAAAATCAGCCCTCGAAAAACCTTAAGAGGTATCGAATTATTCATATACAAACTTGTGCTAAGGCACAAAAAATAAAACGGTTCCGATCGACACTAAACCATCTAGACCCAATGGGTAAAAGATGCATTCCAAGGCATAAACATAAAGAAATTTTAAGTTGAAAAGGGAAAATAATAGACATCTCTTAAAGTCCATATTGGCCCAGCCTAAAAGAACGTAAGGGTCAAAACATTCAGAGTTCGAGACCTTTGTACTCACTCAACTCGGACCTAAGGGTCCCACCATCCCGAGCTCGCACAAAGTTGACTTAATCATAGATCGAGGATTCACCTAAAAACCTTAAGAGGTTTTCTATTATAAGATAGCCCATTGTTACTAAAACAACCTAGGGTTTTTTTTAACTCTGAGTCTGAGCCGATGATCACTCGATTATTAAAGTTATGACATCAAAAACTAATTCTTCATGAAACGAAAAAGAAGCAAACTTCATAGCAAATCGGAGACGTAGCGAAACAAATTCTTTATATACATGAAGAATATCTACAATTCCCACATGGAGCCTTATACAAAATAAAAAGAAAAAAAAAACTTAAGGGCCTAATCCACTTTAGGAGTTGCATCTTCGGGAGCCACATCTTCAAGAACCTCCTCCTCGGGGGTTTCATCCTCATCTCCTCCGCTCTCGAAACCGCTAGCAGAGTCTCCATCATCAGAGAGTAGAGCGGCAGCCTCGTCCTCCAAAGCTTTTGCCTTTTCAATATTAGCTGAGAGGTCAAAGCCATGAGAATGCACTTCCCTGAAAGTCTCTCTCCGGGATTGTCATCTGGCGTGGTCGACAGCGCATGACAATTTGACTTCAGCAATAGTAGAGAACTCCTATGCCCTAATGTTGTCAGCCTCAGCGTCAGCTCAATAAGAGGCCACAAATGCCTCCACCTCAGATTTAGACATTGCAAGTTCAGCGGCCGACTTAGCTTCAAGCTCATCAATCTTCCGGCTCTGGGCCAAGCTTTCCACCTTCACGTTTTGAAGTTTACATTCGGCCGACGTCAGCTGGGCCTGAAGCGTGTCCTTCTCCGAAGCGAGATGATCCATATTCTGCTTCCACCCTATGGTCTCAGCCTCTTTCACCTTGAGCTCCTCTTGGAGCTACTCCACCAACTCGCCTGTTTGCTGGGCCTGCAATGTCGAAGTGTTAGTCTCTAAGTCAGACAAATACATAACAAACTCTTAAAAGGTTACATTACCTTCTCAATAAGCTCGGTCTGTTCTCGATGAGCCTTCGTCAAGTCGGCTCGAAGGCCCCTAATCTCCTCCTCTTTTTGAACATAGAGGAGTTTGAGGTTGTCCCTCTCTTCCATGAGCTTCTTGATTTCGGCCTCACATCGGGCGAGCTCAGCTCAAGGCTTGGAGAACGCTTGTCGATAGAGCGTTACAGCCTTCACACAAAGAAAGGAAGTCAGACTCACAAAAATGAGAATAAAATACGAACATAATTATAGAGGAAGAAAACGTACTTGTTTAAGAAGACGCTAAGCCTCGTCAAAAATAAATGAAGCATCTGGGTCGGGACTATCTTCGACCTCGCAAAACATGCCTGAAAAATATCATTCCCTTCATGGTTCGTCCCACATCGGGAGTCTTCATGGCCCGAGCATCTCGAAATTGCCCTTCTAAGAACACAAGGCTAAGAGGTGATTCATCTATGTTAATTATCCCAAGTGATTCACTTAGGACATTCTCTTCTCTTTGAAGGGCCTCGAAATTAGGCTCTTCGGGCTCGCCGCTAGATGTCCTCCAAGACGAGGTGCACTTCTGATGCCCGATGGCTCGGGGACTCTACTTGAACTCTCCTCCGGGATTTCTTCGGTTCGAGATTGAACCACATCAGCCACCACCGGTTCAGGGGCCTTCGAAGCTTCAGTACTCCACCTCTTCCGAGCTACCAGCAAGCAGTCATCATCCTCTTCTTCTTCCTCATCATCCCGAAGGTGCTGAAATAGTTCTGTGGATAGGTCTACAGGATCGGCCTTAGGCTTTCGAACCTTATTTTTCTTGGACTTCGAGGAACTTGCTGGCGAAGCCCTTTTCCTTTTCTTCTCCTTGGTTTGCTTCGGGGTTTTCTCTTCACTTGCCGGGGCAACCTCATAATAACAGTGTCTGCGAGGCCCGTGTAAGGGGAAAGTATGTATTTTACAGAGAAACATCAACATATAAACAAGGTAACTCACCATGGTTTTTAGCTTCCCACCGACCCTTGGCCAAATTATGCCAACAACGTTCTGTATTTGAAGAAGCGAAGACCAGTTGTCGAACCCAAGATGCGAGGTCCGAAATCGCACCAGGAAACCAAGGGGAAGCTACACATTGAAAATGAATTAAATCGAGGAAGAATAAAGAAAGCTGAGCATTAAACATCGTTGATAGGTTTGTACTTACGTTTCATGTTCCATTCCTAGGGGAATGACATCCTTTCGGCTGGAATTAAGTTGGAGGTCTTGATTCGGACAAACTGGCCCATCCATCCCCGGTCCTTGTCCTCATCGATACTAGAGAATAGCACCTTCGAGGATCGACGTTGGAGCTTTATCATACCACCTCGATAGAGGCAAGGGTTGTATAGCATGATTAGGTGATCGAGTGTAAAAGACACCCCCTTGACCTTGCGCAAGAAGTACCTGAGCAAATTAACGATGCGCCAGAAAGAAAGGTAGACCTGGCAAAGGGTCACCTGATATTGGTGGCAGAAATCGAGAATGACTGGATCTACAGGACCCACTGTGAAAGGATAAGTATACACGCTTAGGTATCCTTCCACATGAGTAGTGATGTCCTTTTCTAGGGAAGGAATCACCACCTCCTTATCCCCTCAATCGCAATCCTTTTTCGCTTGCTCGAGATCGTCTTCAGTTATCAAGCAGATGTATCGGGACATGAGTTCGCATCAGCCTGAGACTGATGCAGGCCTATCAATTTTGAAATCATAAGATAGCTCGCATGGCCCAGCAATACACTCCTCGATACGACGTGGCACCGTCGTTCTACCACCGGCCGGCCGCGATGATGAGGACGTTTTTTTCTTTCTGAGGAATGATTTTAGATCTTTTAACCATTGCTGTTGAGAAACTCAAAAGAAAAGAAGTTGATGTTATTGAAGAAAGAATGGACTGAGAGAAGACGAAGAAGCTAGTAAGGTTTTGGGAAAGGTTTGAGAAATAAAGATTGAAAAAGTTGTGAAATTGACCTATTTATAGTGGCCGCTTCAACTATTTGGGGAAGCCAATGGCCGACATCAGCCGCCTTCAATTAATGACCTTGGAAACTATGCAGACGCGACCTTTCAATCACTTGTGTTGTTGACGCCCAAGATTAACATCACGATCGAGGCATCAGAGGATCGAGGATCAAATCGTTTCTAATCATCATATTCTAAGAAATGTGGGGACTATCTAAATACGGTCTAAATCATGTATGCCCTATTTTGTGGGCTCGAGGGACACTTCGAGAGCGAGACCGAAATAGACCAGACGTGAGCCCGATGGCAAAGTGCAAGCTTCGAAGATCGAAGTGCTCGATGAATACAGAGGCCAATTATGACCAACCTCGAGATAATACCGTTATGGTTCTGTAACAAAAAGAGCAAGATTCCCGCAGTGTCCCTAAGATTACGGCGTAAATTCCGGAATGGATTTGTACTAGACGGTTAGACAACTGTATAATAAGATTCCTTACTACAATTGGAAGTGTGCCTTATTTAGGATTCCCCTACTATATAAAGGAGATCCCAATCATTTGAAACACATCAATCATTGAGAAGAGAATATACATTTTCACTTTCTTGCTTACTGCTCATCTGAATCTCATTGTTATTATTCTATATATTGTTCTTGTCCAACTACCTCGAGGTCGTCTTGTTCGAGGTCGAGGTCTGCTTATACGTTGGTTTCAACTACCTTACTCTTTAATTTACACACTTGATTCCTTCTTTATCAGTTAGTATTGGATTAAATCACATATCTTTAAAATCACAAAATAAATTAAATTATTACTCGGATTTTAGGGTAAACAGGTAATTAGGACAAAAATAGATTACATGTACAATAAATAAAAGCTACCAAGTTCAAGAGGGGTCCCGAAGTATTACGTTGTGTATTTTATGATTTTACCTTGGTTTATATACAATACTAAAGTTTGTTTTAAAAAAAAAGTACAAAATCCTTTTTAAAGAAAGAAAGAAGAAAAATAACCTACTTTTTAACCGTAAAAGTATTTTAGAACTTTAAATTAAACTACTCAGATTTTCATATTAGTAATAAAAATGTTACAATATAATCCAAGATAATATATTACAAATACATGGCTAAAATTTTATTCACCCTCATCCATATGAATGATAAAATTACTATGTGAAGTTAAAGGCCTTTCTTTAAGGTGATCGCACTTTATTGTGACGATTTATAGATAATTAGGTATCAATATGCTTCACGGCTAATTGAAGTCAGATAATTCCTTTTTCGGATTAAAAGTGTCGTACCTTGCGGAAGCAAGAAGGAAGGATCTTCTTATCCTACACTATAAATAATACTCACAATCTTGCCCATGCTTCGCATGGGCCCAATAATTTATAGTTTAAAAATATCTTTATTTGTAACAAAAGATTATAACTAGATGATCTTGCTCATGCTCTAATAATTTGCAATCCAAAGTAGTGGTTAATTATAAATAAAGATAACTATGCTTCTATGATATGGATCTCTTGAAATTTGAAATTATTGGTTAAAGAGAGAGATTTAAGAGTCTTTCAATTTGAGGTAGTCACCTGATTGTAGCAATTCTTCCGCGATCCGACCAGGCTCTGCCAAATCTCTTTGAATCATTTGTACTCAATACGTATCCTGAAATACAAAATGTATAAGTGTACTATTTCAAAGAGAATGTTTCTTTTCTTTTTTCATCATCCTTTTTCTTTAAAATTATAAGAATTGCATTAATACTCAACCTAGCATTAAGAATTTCCTTCTCTGTAGCCACAAAGATTGTCTTTTTTGGATTAATAACTTAAAACAAATATGACTAAGTTCTATAATAAAAAGAGGGATAAAGAGTTACTGATCACTATTATATAGAATACTCCTACTGTGCTTCTTATATAGGAGAAAAGTACACCTGTGTTTCTGATTCGTCCATTGAAATGGTACGAGCAAAATCTTTGAATCAATTATTCGGTCAATCTACTGAATTATATTTTATGAAAAAATATAAAAGACCAGTAGTATGTTCAAAATATCAGAGCATACCTGCTTACAGAAGATATTGGTTTAAAACATGCTCTTAGGGAATATCCCTGCAACAACATGTCCAACATTGATGAACTGTGAAAACAATTTGATGAGCTGAGATAATAACATAAATTATTTGGAATACTAAATGCTTCGATTTGTTAGGGAAGCCAAATGTATATAGTGTGAATAAGTCAGAACTACTATACCAAAAATTATGGCAACCATCAAATAATAAATTAGACAATAAAGTAACAATAAAAGGAACCCCAGAATTTACGAGGTTCGGCTAATTTTGCCTACTCCTTGGACACAACCAATATTTTATTCCACTCGAAAAATACAAGTGAAATAATACTAAAGAGAGAAGATACAAATGCCTTAAGAAGATAAGAAGGCAAATGAGAGGTGTGTATAAATCCTAAACATTAGGCCTTCTTTTATAGGGAGAAATTCTCCCCAAACTTAAGTCTCCCACCGATGTGGGAGTTTTGCCATATTCAACAAATCTCCACCTTGGCAAAGATTCCACATCTTCAATTTTCTCTCGGTAACAAATTTTGGTTGTGTCTTCATCTTCAATCTTCAGTGTTCAACAATGTTGATCAAATCCAAACAATATTGAAACTTGACCGCAGTCACCACTTTTGTCAGCATATCAGCAGGATTCTCTGTAGTATGAATTTTCTTCACCGTGACTCCATCTTCTTCTATGATTTCCTGTACGAAATGATACTGAACATCAATTTACTTCGTCCTTGCATGATAAACTTGGTTCTTCGCTAATTGAATAGCACTTTGACTATCACAAAAAATTGTGATACCTTTTTGTTCAACACCAAGCTCCTTTAGCAATCCTTAAAGCCAAATTGCCTCCTTCATAGCCTTTGTAATAGCCATATACTCTCCCTCTGTTGTAGACAAAGCAACTGTTGACTGCAAAGTAGACTTCTAACTAACTGGTGCCTTTGCAAAAGTAAACACATAACCAGTAGTTGATCTTCGTTTGTCCAAATCACCCGCAAAATCTGAGTCACAATATCCAACTACAGACTGATTGTCTTCCTGCTCAAAAACTAACCCGACATCTACAGTATTATGAATATACAGTAGAATCCACTTCACAGCTTGTCAATGCTCCTTTCCTGGATTATGCATATATATGCTAATAACTCCAACAGCCTTTGAAATATCAGGTCTTGTACAGACCATTGCATACATCAAGCTACCAACAACTTTTTCGTATGGTATCTTTGATATATACTCTCGTTCAGCTTCATCCTTTGGCGACATAGTAGTACTTAGCTTAAAATGGGGAGCAAGTGGAGTATTAACTGGCTTAGTCTTGTTATCTATGCCAAAACGTTGTAGTACTCTCTTCAAATATTCTTTCTGAGATAAACAGAGTTTCTTTGAACGTCTATCTCTTATTATCTCCATGCCAAGAATTTTCTTTGCCTCACCCAAATCCTTCATCTCAAACTCTTTCTTCAGTTGAATCTTCAGCTTATCAATTTCTTCCGAATTCTTGGAAGCTATCAACATATCATCAACATATAGGAGAAGATATATAAATGAACCATCTTTAAGCTTGCGCAAATACACACAATGATCGTATTTGCTTCTCTTGTACCCTTACTACAATATACACTTGTCAAATCGCTTGTACCATTGTCTAGAAGATTGTTTCAATCCGTACAATGATTTTTCAAGTTTGCACACCATATTTTCTTTTCCAGCAACTTTGAATCCTTCTGGCTGAGTCATATAGATTTCTTCCTCCAAGTTTCTATTTAAAAACGCAGTTTTTACATTCATCTAAACTAGTTCCAAATCTAACTGTGTTACCAAAGCCAACATAATTCTAATGGAAGAATATTTTACAACTGGAGAAAACACTTCATTGTAATCAATTCCCTCCCTTTGAGCATATTCTTTGGCCACCAATCTTGCTTTGTAGCGAACATATACTTGGTTAGGAAATCCTTCCTTCTTTGCAAATATCCATTTGCACCCAATTGCTTTCTTTCCCTTTGGGCAATTGGCCAATCTCCATGTATGATTCTGTTGAAGGGACTGTATTTCTTCATTCATGGAAATCCTCCACCTATCTTCTTCTGAACTTTGGACTGCGTCTTTATAAGTGGTAGGAACATCATCAACTACAGTTAAGGTTGCACAAGCAACTGTTCCTATGAGACGAACAGGTTTCGTTATTGTCCTTTTTGGCTTGCTGGTTGCTATTGATTCAAGTTGTTGTTGAGGTTCCTGAGTTGGAATATCCTCTATTGGCTCTCCTTCCAGAGGATAATCTTCATTTGTTTCCTCCTCTGCTTCTTGTGTAGGAAAAATAAATTTTTCCTCAAACTCCACCTGCTCAGAAACACCTTCATTTTGTTTGGTATCTTCTGTTACCTTATTTACAATAGCAGATTCGTCAAAGGTAAGATCCCTGCTAAATATTATTTCTTTGTCATAGGACACCATAAGCGATATCCTTTGACTCCAGAAGTAATTCCCATAAAAATATCCTTCTTTGCCCTTGGATCCAATTTTGACTCTATCACATGATAATATGCAGTTGAGCCAAACACGTGCAAAGAGTCATAATCTACAGCAGGCTTCCATACCATTTTTCAAATGTTGTCTTGCCATCAATAGCAGCAGATGGTAGACGATTAATGAGGTGGCATGCATATGTAATTGCCTCAGCCCAAAATTCTTTGCCCAAGCCATCATTGGACAACATACACCGTACCTTCTCCGGCAAGGTTCTGATCATACGTTCTGCCACTCCATTCTGTTGTGGTGTATGTCTGACAATGAAGTGTCGGACGATGCCATCATTTTCACAGACCTTATTGAAATGATCATTTTTGTATTCACCTCCATTGTCTGTCCGAATACACTTGATCTTCATGCATGTTTGATTCTCCACCATCGTTTTCCATTTGAGAAAAATTTCCCACACTTCATCTTTGCTCTTCATTGTATACATCCACACTCTTCAGGAAAAATCATCAACAAAGGTTACAAAATAGTACTTCCCACCCAGTGAAGGTGTTTTGAAAGGACCCTAAACATCAGACTGTACATAATCCAAAATGCCTTTAGTATTATGGATCGCTGTACAAAATTTAACCCTTGTCTGCTTCCCTTTGACACAATGCTCGCAAAACTCTAAATTGCAAGCCTTTACTCCCTTTAACAATCCTTGATCTGATAAAGTTTTCAAGGATTTTTCTCCAGCATGTCCCAAGCGCATGTGCCATAGCCTGGTTGCTTCTGCCTCTTTGTTGTCACTAGACGTCACTGTCGTTGTCCCAATAACTGTACAACCACGATAGCGGTACATGTTATTGTTCTTCCGATTAGCCTTCATTACCACTAGTGCACCAGAGCATACTCTCATCACTCCATTTTCTGCAATGATTTTGAACCCTTTTGATTCTAGGGCTCCCACAGAGATGAGATTCTTCTTCAAATCCGGTACATATC
>MU764183.1:30127-41343 GCA_026770625.1 Nicotiana glauca | reverse complement strand
GCATTTGACACAATTCTTGTCATAAGCGAAGATGCCAATGATGACGTATTGTTGACACTTGATGTAGATTCTTCTTGTTTATTGTCTTCCATCTTTGACACAAATATTATTTAATAGTTGACGACACAAATGAAGATTATTTTTTTTTTGGTGTGGAGGATCAGACTAAGCTGCAACCACAGAGCATACTCAGACAGAACCTTGACTCAGTTACCAAGATAAATCTTTTCTGATGTGGAAGATCAGACTGTGCTGCAACCACAGAGCATACTTAGACAGTACCTTGGCTCTTATACCAATTGTTGGGGAAGCCAAATGTATATAGTGTGAATAAGTCACAACTACTATACCAAAAATTATGGCAGCCACCAAATAATAAATAAGATAATAAAGCAACAATAAAAGGAACCCCAGAATTTACGAGGTTCGGCTAATTTTGCCTACTCCTCGGACACAACCAATATTTTATTCCACTCCAAAAATACAAGTGAAATAATACTAAAGAGAAAAGATACAAATGCCTTAAGAAGATAAGAAGGCAAATGAGAGATGTGTATAAATCCTAAACATTAGGCCTTCTTTTATAGGGAGAAATTCTCCCCAAACTTAAGTCTCCCGCCGATGTAGGAGTTTTGCTATATTCAACACGGTTAAATTTTGTATTTGGTGAATAAAAATTGAACGGAATAATTTTTTTTACATGAAGGCCTCAAGAAGTTCAATGGGGCGCACAACATCATATAAGCCATTGAAACTTCATCTGGATATTTGATTACCCTTTATAGTAGAACAAGTAATTAAAGCAAGATACAGATAAAACACAATAGTTAAAGCGTGAAGCAGACAAGGTTATAGGGAAAAAAATTATTACCTAGGTATGGGTGTAAATATGAAGTGTTATTATTAAAACAAAACAGTGAAGAAATAGTCTTGCACATGCCAATGCAGAAACACTCATGCAATTTGGATGTTTTCTATACTATTATGGAACTGCCACATGTTGCCACAATAAACAGTAGAACTGCCATCAATAGGGGCGAAACATCAATACATTCTGCCTCTTTCTATACATCCTCTTCTATATGAGCAATATAGAAAAATTTTGAAAATATTTGTGGACTTCTAAACATTCAGTAACGTTTCTAGAGAAAATAAAGTTGTTTACAGAGGTTATCTACATATCATTCTTGAACACTTAATATTCATGTTTATGACAACTTCCTTCACTTAGAGCCAGAATGCTTCGAAAAATTACAGATTAAGAATTGGATCATGATTTAGCCCCTGCCGATGAGTATTATTAATTGGTTCTTGGATACTTAGAAAAGATCTAATACCAATGGTTCATGGATCCTTAGAAAGGATTTTCGATCAGCCCTTCATTAAGGGCTAGCATATCTAAAATTTGCTAGCTTTGTTTATCACCTGAAATGCAGTCAGTCCAGAAATATCAGGAAGAAATTATCTCACCTAGTCATTGGTGCTAACATGTTGAATATAATTATCTAAGGCCCATTTCTTTATCATGACATAATTGACTTTCTCATCCAAATGACCAAAGATGGAGTTACACCCTTATGGTCTTCAATTAATCTCTACACAACAACCACAACATCAAAATAATTCAAAGGAATATTAACAACAATTACACTTGTTTCCTTTAGAAGATATTTAAGCTGTTTTCACTTTGTGATAAGTTTTGCCGATCGGTATTTCAGTCGTGATTGTAATGGATCCGCTTCTACAAAGCGAAATTTGTAAGTGTAATATTTTTTTTTAAAAAAAAAATTATTATTGATGAAAAATGGGCATCTTAGATTTGGGGGCCTAAAGAGAGAAAAAGGTATACAGTTAGCCATCAAATGTATTTCCAAATACGAACATTTAGATAAATATGTTAATACAATATAGCAATGAGTGCTTAAAAGTTTGTTGGAGAAATTACAATCAATACCAACAAGACTTACTGGTAAAAACTTTTTAACTTCACCAGATCAGTTATTTCTATTCATATATAATTTGCAGCATTCGTCTCTATTGTCTCTCCGGAGATAAGTTCAGCATAGTGTCAGATGTAATTATTTTTCTTTGCATGTATTTCATGCTGCAAATGCTTTTTTCTTGAGGCCTTGAGATGCTTTTACATCAGCAGTAGTCAAGAAGATAAGTAAGATGGACAAAAGAATACAACAGATAACAAGTATTTGTACTAAATGCCAAAAGAGTTCATTAAATTAAACTAATGAAGACACTTACTCAACTCGAGAAGAATAAACAACCTTTAAAGATACAACAAAGAACACTGTATTTTTAGCTTCTGTCAAATATATATGAGGCCGATTATTACTATATATTCATAATAGTTGTTACATTAATTACCTGTAGTATCCTAGTAGCAAAAATGAACAGATGATTGAAATATGCAGACATATCTAGTACAAAATGAAGAAATGAAAAAAGAATTTATCATATTCCAATTCGGTTAGTGTCACAGTACTTTTCAGTACCAAGTACCACATTTAGTGCATATCAAATTGTGAAAAAAATGTTGAAAATTATTGAAATAAACAATAAGTAAAACAATTAACAATAGAACATGATAGTATCTCTTGTGCAGTGAGATGTGCTAGTGTGGGGAAGTGCATGGTATTTATGCCAAGAATTGATTTATGAGCCGTGGAGACATCTGATCAAGTCTGTCAGGAGGATAGTTGTTCTTCAGTAAAGCCTGAATCATTAGGCAAGGAAAGGAAGCTTATTTGCATAATAATAGCGACGATGACAGGAACTCTAAGCATAGTGCTTAAAAGAAGTTCCAATCCATTTAGAAAAGGCGTCAGGAAAACCACTCCTAGGGGACGGGCCAAAACTAATGTTAATCCTGTTACTTTTAGCAGGTGGAGTAACATAATCGTTGAAAGAAGCTGTGGCCAAAAAGTCCTGCACTTTCTGACCAGGATCAAAATCATTAGCCACGTTCCAGGAGTAGACATAAATGTTAAATACTATGTCGTAGAAGTGTAAATGAATAAAATATTGGAATCCAGGTTCCACATTGAACGTCCAAGTCACAATAAAATTGGCATTAGGATCATCACCAGTATCAGCCACATTCATTTTACTACAAGTACCATAAATTATCTGTTGTGGTGCAATATCTGGTGTTGCTCCATCCTGTGGATATTTCACAGAAGCAATCTTATTTATCGACTTAGCAGAACTCCGCTGCGTCAAGAAACTTTGATCCGTAACCCAAGTTCTCCAAAGTGTATCATTTTCAAACGACACCAGCGATCCGCCCATGTTTACCCTTGCAACTGTTTTGAGAGCCTGCGCATACATACCACTGAACGTCCCCGCGGGACAAATGGTGGAGGCATCATCAGTAATAAGGATATCAGGTACAAAGACAACTTCCAAAGGATTTACATATGCAAATGAATAGCTCAAAGGAGAGATCGTGATCACAAGGTCCCTCGAGGTCACGTTAACAAAAAATTCTTTGACAGTTGCATTTTTTAGAGTGAAATAACCAAGAAGAACATTCAGTTAGTTACATGTTCATTATTCCTTGCAATAGACTCCACAATAGTGAACCTGTCGATGACCCATTCAAATTGGCCGATGTGTAGTGAATAAGGTTGTGGATATCTAACTTTGGCAGTTGAAATGAGGCACGTCTCGAAAAGTTCGAACATCTTATCACATCGTCAAATGTCATCACCATAGAGTACTACACAAATTTGTTCCTCCTGCAATTTTATTAAAAAGGATAATACACTAATTATTGGAAGAGTGCAAGTTAGAAAATCTGACGTTACAGTTATAGTTGTAAGCTAACTTACGTTTTAATCTTGAACAATTATTGTCTGAAAACGAACTCTCTGATCCCTGCTTTCTCTCGGCCGAAATTTGTCTACGGGCAGTATAGCCTGCATATTAATAACCGTAAAATTGTAAGAACAAACCATCCGACATTAGAAATGTAAGGCAGCGAACATACATAAAATACACTTTAATTTTTTTCAACAATCTGGACTTTTTAGTATTTCAAAGTAACTGCTGGAACTCCATGCCTTTGTAATCTCTGTTTCTTTGTGGTAACAAAGAGCAGAAGGAGCAAGAACTTGTAAAGATATACAATGTACCATGGCTGCAGAATTAACAGCTTCAGAGATCTAACAATTCAACAGTTCAAATATTTTTATTGTTCAAGATAATGAGATTTAGACGAATCATCCTAACAACCAGCACATTCTACCAAAGAAACGCTAGGTATTGAATTTTCTCACTTGGATTTTGTCCAACTTGAATCATCAATGAATAAGTTCAAGAAGTTACAATAGCTTAGTCAATGTAAATACTACAACTGCAGCACTTCAAGATTTGACAGGTTTAAGTAGAACAAAAATCAATATTTTTCTACTTCTATGAAACTGTAGTATAGGATAAGAATAAAAAAAAATTGTCAACAATTGTTTCGTGGCATTCATAATAGTTTTTTATACCAAAAAAGACGCAGAAATTTCAACTTGGTGATGTACTAAATTAGGGAATAGCATAATTGTACAGTAAGAAGCTGTTAACTTTGGGCCTATTACTACAGAAATCACAATCTTTTTTCTGGATTATTGAGGACAAAGCAGATAAAACTCCAAATTTTATCAATTTCTCAAATTCCCGAAACCTAGCACCATCCACGAATTTTTCCAGAAAGAAATCCTGATTTTACAATACATGACACCATTTCTGCCGGCGGTGATGTTAGACTCATCATTGTTGGATCTCAGCCTTGGTGGATCTGGTAATTTATTTAGCAATGGTGTGGGTAGATTTTTGTTGAATAATCTGTTTTACAGTTCTCCGGTCGCCGGAGGAATTGATAGAGGTGTGACGCCGGTGAATCATATGAACTATTTGGAAGCTCGCAATGAGGGAGGGTCATTCCTTCATGTAAAAAAAAAGTTGCAGGAAAACGACGGATTTTATTGTCGATGTTGGTGGAGGTGGCTCCGGGGAGTCGGATTCGTCGTCGTCGGTCAAAAAAGAAAAAGGGATTGATTTTGCAAAAAGAACAAAAATAATTATAGTAATAATTAATGATATAATTAATTAAGTCTAAAATAATGATATAATTTTCAATTAAAAACCCTCACTTGTATAAACTAATCCTTTTTAAACTTAATTTTGCCTCTCACATGCTTTCAAGAGAGTGAACATACTCTCCTGCCATGTCATCAGTTAAGGATGTGTTTATTACACTTTATAAGAGCTTAGGGGTAATAAAAATTTCGCAAACACAAAGTGTATAATTGAAAATCAAGGGTACTTATACATTTTTCCATTCTATGTTCATGTGTTGCGTCAGATTCTTAAGTCAATTATTATGAAAAACTTCCAAATTAAATTTTTCAAAATATTATATACAAAAAGAAAGAATCTCATGTTTTATATAGAGGGAATATGTGTTTTATATGTGGGATACTGGAATTTGTTATGGCTTTGGAACTCTAAGAGCATGTGGGATTCTACTATTTTACGTGTAGCTATCCTAGTATAATTTGTACTCCCTCCGGTCCAAAATAAGTGATTTTTTGGATGTTTTCACACATATTAAGAAATCTATCTTTTAGCATTAATTAGTAATAGAATTGACCATATTAACCTTTATTATATCACATAAACACTCCTAACACATATTCCAACATCATTTACTCCAAGGACAATGTAGGGAAAAAATAATTAATTCATTCTTGAAATCTGAAAAAATCACTTATTTTGGACCACAAGAAGCCAAAAAATCACTTATTTTGGACCGGAGGGAATATAGTATTAGAACTTTACAATCGATTAATAATTTTAATTTTTTTTAATCTTTAGTTGGTATCATATTTCTATATATTAGGCAAATTAGTATTCGATATTACTATTTTATCCAATATGGAATTGTCTTTTTGACAAAATATTTAAGGGTATAAAAGTTAGATACTGATATAAATAGATATAAATACAGATAAGATAATCGGTTCCTTTTTATTGCTATAGATTATGTCACGACCCAAAATCCACTAAGGGTCGTGGTGGCGCCGGACACCTCTGTCAGGCAAGCCAACTAGAATACTTAATAAAATTCTCGTTATAACAATTTTGAAAATATTTCTTTTATACGATTTAAACAAGACTCAGTATATTCCTTCGAATAAATAATGAAATATTTAAACAACTTTTAAGATTTTCAAATAATTCAAATACATCCCAGAACCCGGTGTCACAAGTACATGAGCAACTACTGATAAGAAAGATAAAACACAACCTCAGTCCGAAATACGGTGGACAGGGAATAAAATACAAAGGCTGAAAGGAACTACACTAGTTGTGGTCGCCTCGAATGATACAGCTCACCTAGTCCCAGAAACGTCCGTGCTGCTACGCCCAGTAGGCTGCTAGAGGTATATATAAACCTGTGCAACAAAAATGCACAGAAGTGCTATATGAGTACGTAATTAACGTGTACTCAGTGAGTGTCCCACCTAATCCCGAAGGGGTAGAGACGAAATGGTCAACTTGACACTCTCTAATAGTCCAATAATTATTTATCCTTAATATACATATTAAACAGTGAATTTATTTTTATAAACATGATTTTAATCCAGATAGAGGAAACAAGTAAACAACATAATTCTTTCATAGGAAATTTGTCAAGATTTCTTTTCATTATTAACAAAATGATCTCGAGTCAGAGTGAGGCATGTAACAACTTAAATAAGTCCAGGCAGCAATACAAGCATGCGCAAATCACACCGAGGCGACGGCCCAATCCAACAGAAATAAATGTGCACTTGCCGAGGGTCGACGGCGCGCCTATAGATGCATCTATTAATCTGCCGAGGCGTTCGGCCCGTTCCAAAATAAACACACACAGACAGACAATCAGTCAAGAAGTCAACATGGAGCAATTATCCAAGAAAGCTCAATTCTCTTTAATAATTTGAGAAAACGAAGCTTAAATCTTTTTATAAATCCATTTATTAATTTAATGTGATTTAAGCAAATTCAAACCATCAATGGATAACAATTAATTCAAATATAACATGATTTTGGGTCCTAGACTACCCGGACAATAGCATAATAGTAGCTACGCATGGATTCTTGTCACCTAGTGCGTATGTAGCACCCACAAATAGGAGTACTTAACCATTTTAACTCACCTATGGGGTAAAATCCCCCTCACAAGATTAGAAAGGAGACTCCCCTCGCTCTCAAAGATCCACAACCGACATTCTACATTCTTCTGAAGACTTGCACCAACGCACAATGCTCCAAAACTAGCCAACGATCATACAAATCCATTAATATACTCAATTATACTTTACAACCCAATTTATAACAATTTTTAACCCCGAACGAAAAGTTGACAAAAATGCCCTCGGGCCCACATGCTCGGAATCCAAAATTTCTCGAAGATAAATTTTACCCATGAACTCACGAACTCAAATATATAATTTTCTCTTAATTTCATACTCAAAATCTTGGTCAAAATCCAAGAAAATAGATTTTCTAGGTCTTTCTCTAACCTTCAATTTTCTACCCATTTACAAGCTAAAAATGCATACATAATCAATGTATTTAACTCATAATAGGTGGGAATAACATACCTTATCATTGATGATGAAAATCCTCTCTTGGAGCTCCCCAAAAATCGCCCAAGCCATGAAAATATGAGAGAAATGACCAAAATCTGATTTTTAAAACAACTCTCTGCCTCCAGCCTTTTTCGCACCTGCGGAACTTTTTTCGCTTCCGCGGTCCCGCTTTTGCGGACACAACTCCGCTTCTGCGGACCAGGGCTCCAGCCCAGATTTCGCTTCTGCGGTCAGCCAACCGCTTCTGCGGTTCCGCATCAGCGGATCAAGGGCCGCTTCTGCGGTCCTGGCTGCCCTCACGCTCGACAGCTTCTGCGGCTTCCTCCTCGCTTATGCGGGGCCGCTTCTGCGGTCCCATTTCCACAGAAGCGGAAATACCAGATACCAACTGCTTCAGTTCTTCTTAAATTTCAAGTTTCGATCTGTTAACCACCCGGAATCCACCCGAGGCCCCCGGGACCCCAACCAATCATACCAACCAATTCCAAAACACATTACGGACCTACTCGAGGCCTCAAATCACATCAAACAACGCTAAAATCATCAATCGACCTCCAATCCAAGCTTTATGAACTTTAAACTTTCCAACTTCTACTTCCGGTGTTTAAACCCATCAAATCATGTCCGATTGACCTCAAATTTTGCACACAAGTCATATTTGATATTACGGACCTACTCCAACTTCCGAAATCGGATTCCGACCCCGATATCAAAAAGTCCACTTCCGGTCTAACTTCTCAAAAACCTTCAAATTTCTATCTTTAGCCAAATGCCTTCAAAATGACCTACGGACCTCCGAATTCTCTTCCGATCATGCTCCCAACTCTATAATAACCATACGGAGCTACTCCCAGTCTCGGAATCCCAAACGGACATCGATAACGCTGAAATGCACTCCAAGCCAAACTTAAGAAATTTCTTCCAAAATGCTAACTTCCACAATAGGTGCCAAAACACTCTCGGGTTATCCAAAACCCAATTCGGGTATACGCCCCAGTCCGAAATCATCATACGAACCAGCTGGAACCTTCAGATCCTAATTCCGAGGTCGTTTACTCAAAATTCCAATCCTAGTTCATTCTTTCAACCTTGAACTTTCGAAAGGAGAATTCTCTTTCCAAATCGACTCTAAACTTCCCGAAACTCAATTTCGACCGCGCGTACAAGTCATAATACCTAAAATGAAGCTGTTCATGGCCTCCGACTGCTGAACGACGCATTAGGGATCGAAACGACCGGTCGGGTTGTTACATTCTCTCCCACTTAAACATACGTTCATCCTCGAACGTGCTGAGAACTACACTAAAGTGGTCTAAAATTACTGTTTAACTCCTCATGCACCTTCCTATGCTACCACAATTTAGTTGAGCACATTAGCTCGATAAATTCTGAAGATATTCCCTTTATTCAAGCAAATAAGCCTTAGAGTCCAATTCCAACGTCCGAAATTCTATGCCAGGCCTGTTTCCAACATACGATCACCATATCAATCACTATACGCTGTACTCAAACATGACTGCATAACTCTATTAAATTCACATTTGCATCACTTTACTCATAGGACCACAATAACATTTCTGTTTGAATTAATCGAAATTCCACGAATCTGATGCTCCCGTTGCACCTCATGACCTACATAGGTCTTACTCTAACTATTACAATACCTCCACCACGGATGAGATGCCGAAATTCATAATCAACTGCCAAGTCAACCAATCATCGAGACTATACTTCTGACAAGAAACATTACCACATTCTGAACCAAATAATGATCTTCGCTCCTTAATATACTTCATATAATCAGATTGCACTTATCCTAAATCCCATAATCTCATCTTACCCAGTACGAACTGCTCAGGCAATAAGCCACTCCGAATGCGATCACAAGTCTCATATGACGCCACGATGTGCCAATAGGCCACCAATCCGAACACAACACAAATAGGAAATCGAACTCAGGAAGGAATTACCTAACCCCCATGCTAATATGGACTTTCCTTAGAAGATAGGAAGCGAAACACAAAAAAAATAGCATATAGAGGACCAGACTCAACATCACACTATTGCGGCGCGCAACCCGATCCAAATGATATACCAAGGGCGGTGTGCCACCCGATCCACACACAAATCTCACATAAGGAGATTGCACTTCGAGCTAAATCTGCTCATTACAATAAAAATATCGAATTTCGATTGCGAGCATGCTAAGTGCATAATACCATCCCTGAGAAAACACATAGTGCCATAGGCTACAAAACTCAAGCACAACTGAGGTGTGATACAAGATCTGAATCTCAAGAGCCATTCTGCTCACATAACATCATCGCCACGCGGAACCTCAACACATAAGAATTTACCAAGCCGTTTCACAACTCATACACCGCAATACATCATTACCTGGAATAGCTGATGACAAAATAATACCCGGACTGTTCCTCCATAGGGAACGCTCGCTGAAACGAACATAACTGGCCTGATATAAAGCCACGTTCACAAATAAATCAATCCACCGATCTCAAGCCGATTTCGGATTGCACCAACTTGGCCAATGACCTTTCAAAGTCCGTAGTAACTCCATTTTGCCTAATATCACGTAAGAATAACCATCATAACCGGAGCAACCTCCTTAGTTCATAACCCAATATACAAAGTGCCCTCCAGGCATAAATTCTCAAATTAATGATATTACCACAATCCTCATACTTGGTTTAAATCTTTAGCCAATCAAGTGACTACATGTCACACTTATACAATCTTCCCGTGGGACACGCTCCCACAATCTTCCGAAATAAATAACGGGTCCGCACATCTAAATCATCGGACTCACTAACGCTGAAGAGCGATCCAGAATCCTTAACCAGGATGCAAAACCTCTTCCACAGCACATCGATCTCAGGTGACGCTGAGGACAATACCAATTTACTCTAAGCATTGAACCCCTTCCTTGCTCATCCGAGCCCGTGACATCCTTGTCAACATCGAACTGAAACCTTGATCCTCATTTCACATTTCCATACCTCTCACCGCACCCAACGTGCCAATATACGATAGGACATGATTTTCATCATAACTCCGAATTCATTAATATTTTCATATTTCATCATATAAGAACCTTGCACTTAATTCACTTCAGGAGAATCATCGCAATACACAGGTAATTCCTATAACCGTAGAATATGCAAATCTGCAAGTAGTGGTCCAAGCCACCATAGCCCTTCCAGAATCCTCTTCCACTTAACAAGCCATAACAGAAGAATGCCCCTGATAAATCACCAATCACGGCGGCCTATAGGCCTCACACGTACTGCCACAAAACATACACATAACTTGATCTCGCGGACCAAACTGATCACTGGCCCAAATATGCCAATTCAACTATGGCTAATCAATTTACCTTCTTCCAATTCCTCCTTGCTTGCCTTAAAAATAAGACTAACTCCATTCAACACATAACATACTCCATCTACACTCACCCCGAGTGTCCTTGAATCACGAGACCAGGTTGTCTCAATTCCCACAAACTATTTCATAACACCCAAATGCTACACCACAAGCCAAATATCCCAGAACATT
>MU764183.1:8754-25151 GCA_026770625.1 Nicotiana glauca | reverse complement strand
AATCCAAATAGAGGAAACAAGTAAACATATAATTCTTTCATAGGAAATTTCCAAAATTCCTCTTTATTATCAACAAATTAATCTCGAGCCAGGGTGAGACAGTAGCAACTTTAATAAGTTCAAGACAACAACACAAACATGCGCAAATCATGTCGAGGTCGACGGCCCGCTCCAACAAAAATGTAAATTGTGCACTGCCGAGGGTCGAACGGCCCGTACCATAGATGCATCTATTTAATTTGCTGAGGCGTTCGGCCCATTCCAAAAATAAACACATACCCTGCTCGCGAATCATGCATGCGACGCAGATACACATAAGAATGCATGCTCAATCAGTCAAATAAGAACTTATTGGGGAATATTTATTCAAATAAAACCAATTCTCCTTTAACAATTTAAGAAATGAAGTTTAATCCTGTTAGAAATCCACTTACTAATTCAATGTGAGTTAAGCAATTCAAGCTACCAATGGGTTCACAATTAATCTACGTACAATATGCTTTTGGGTCCTAACTACCCGGACAATAGCATAATAGTAGCTACGCACGGACTCTCGTCACCTCGTGCATACGTAGCCCCCACAAATAGGAGCACATAATCAATTACTTCACCTATGGGGTAAATTCCCCTTCACAAGGTTAGAAAGGAGACTCACCTCGCTCCGAAGACTCATAACTGGCATTCTACATTCTTCCGAAGGCTCCACTTGATGCACCACACTCCAAAACTAGCCAACGGTTACGCAAATCCATTAATATATGCTCAATTATTCATTACAATCTAATTTATAGAAATTCTCAACTCCGATCGAAAAGTTGACCAAAACGGCCTTGGGCCCACATGTCCGGAATCCGAAATTTTTTGAAGATAAAGATTATCCATGACCTTAGGAACTCAAATATATAATTTTTGCTAAATTACATACTCAACATCGTGGTCAAATTTGAAGAAATGTAACTAGGTTTTCCACCAAAACCTCAAATTTATATAAATTTCTAATGCTAAAATCCATGCATAATTGATGTACTTAACTCAAAATAGGTGGGATTAGCTTACCTTATCGTTGATGAATGAACTCCTCTCTTGAATCCTCCAAGAATCGCCCAAGCCATGAAAAATGTGAGAGAAATGGACAAAATCTGATTTTTAAAACAACTCTCTGCCTCCAGCCTTTTTCCCACCTGCGACCTTGGGTCCGCTTTTGCGATTCCGCCTTTGCGGAATATACGCCGCTTCTGCGGCTCCAAAGCTCCAGCCCAATTTCGCTTCTGCGACCAGACTACCGCAGATGCGGTTCTGCTTCTGCGGAACCTTGACCGCATCTGCGGTCCTCAAGCCTTGGACCAAAAATCGCTTCTGCGGCTCCCCGTCCGCTTCTGTGGTACCGCTTCAGCGGTCAACCAAATGCAGAAGTGAAAATACCAGCAACTAGATGCCTTCAGCTCTCTTCCAAAGTCCAATTTCAATCCGTTAACCACCCGGAATCCACCCGAGGCCTCTGGGACCACAACCAATCATACCAACCAGTCCCAAAACACATTACGGACTTGCTCGAGACCTCAAATCACATTATACAACGCTAAAATCATCACTCAACCTCCAATCCAAGCTTTATGAACTTTGAACTTTCCAACTTCTATTTATGATGTCTAAACCTATCAAATCACGTCCGATTGACCTCAGATTTTGCACACAAGTCATATTTGACATTATGGACAATCGGATTCTGACCCCGATATCAAAAGTCCACTTCCGGTCAAACTTCTCAAAAACCTTCAAATTTTTATCTTTAGCCAAATGGCTTCAAAATGACCTACGGACCTCCGAATTCACTTCTGATCGCGCTCCCAACTCCAGGTCACCTTACGGAGCTATTTACAGTCTCGGAATCCCAAACGGACATCGATAACACTGAAATGCTCTACAAGCCAAACTTATGAAATTCCTTCTAAAATTCCAACTTCCATAATAGGCGCCAAAACGCTCCCGGGTTATCCAAAACCCGATCCGGGCATACACACAAGTTCGAAGTCATCATACGAACCTGCTGGAACCTTCAGATCTTGATTCCGAGGTCGTTTACCCGAAATTCCAATCTTAGCCATTTCCCCTAACTTAAAGCTTCTGAAATAAGAAATTTCATTTAAATTTAACTCTGAACTTCCTGAATTTCAATCCTGAGAATACACACAAGTCATAATACCTGAAATGAAGTTGTTCATGGCCTACGACTATTGAACGGAGCGCTAGTACTCAAAACGACCGATCGGGTCGTTACAATAATAGTAGCTATGCACGGACTCTCATCACCTCGTACGTACGTAGCCCCCACAAATAGGAGCACTTAACCAGTTTAACTCACCTATGGGTAAATTCCCCCTCACAAGATTAGAAAGGAGACTCACCTCGCTCCGAAGATCCACAACCGGCATTCTACATTCTTACGAAGACTTGCACCAACTCACAATGCTCCAAAACTAGCCAACAATCATACAAATCCATTAATATATGCTCAATTATACTTTACAACCCAATTTATAACAATTCCTAACCCCGAACGAAAAGTTAACAAAAATGCCCTCGGACTCACGTGCCCGGAATTCGAAATTTTTAGAAGATAAAGTTTACCCATGAACTCACGAACTCAAATATATGATTTTCTCTTAATTTCATACTCAAAATCGTGGTCAAAATCCAAGAACACAAATTTTCTAGGTTTTTCTCTAACCCTTAATTTTCTACCCATTTACATGCTAAAAATCCATACATAATCAATGTATTTAACTCATAATAGGTGGGGATAACATACCTTATCATTGATGATGAAAACCCTCTCTTGGAGCTCCCCAAAAATCGCCCAAGCCATGAAAATATGAGATAAATGACCAAAATTCGATTTTTAAAACAACTCTCTGCCTCCAGCCTTTTTCGCACCTACAGAACGTTTTCCGCTTCCGTGGTCCTGCTTTTGCGGACACAACTCCACTTCTGCGGACCAGGGCTCCAGCCCAGATTTCGCTTCTGCGGTCAACCAACCGCTTCTGCGGTTTTGCATCAGCGGATCAAGGGCCGCTTCTGCGATCCTGGCTGCCCTAACGCTCGACAGCTTCTGCGGCTTCCTCCTCGCTTCTGCGGGGCCGCTTCTGCGGTCCCATTTTTGCAGAAGCGGAAATACTAGATACCAGCTGCTTCAGTTCTTCTTAAATTCCAAGTTTCGATCCATTAACCACTCGGAATCCACCCGAGGCCCCCGGGACCCCAACCAATTATACCAACCAATCCCAAAACACATTACGAACCTGCTCGAGGCCTCAAATCACATCAAACAACGCTAAAATCATCAATCGACCTCTAATCCAAGATTTATGAACTTTGAACTTTCCAACTTCTACTTCTGGTGTTTAAACCCATCAAATCATGTCTGATTGACCTCGAATTTTGCACACAAATCATATTTGACATTGCGGACCTACTCCAACTTCCGAAATCGGATTCCAACCCTTATATTAAAAAGTCCACTTCCGGTCAAACTTCTCAAAAACCTTCAAATTTCTATCTTTAGCCAAATGGCTTCAAAATGACCTACGAACCTTCGAATTCACTTCCGATCGCGCTCCCAACTCCAGAATCACCATACGGAGCTACTCCCAGTCTCGCAATCCCAAACGGACATCGATAATGCTGAAATGCACTCCAAGCCAAACTTAAGAAATTTCTTCCAAAATCCTAACTTCCACAATAGGCGCCAAAACACTCTCGGGTTATCCAAAACCCGATCTGGGCATACGCCCTAGTCCGAAATCATCATACTAACCTGCTGGATCCTTTAGATCTTGATTCCGAGGTCTTTTACTCAAAATTTCAATCCTAGTTCATTCTTTCAACCTTGAACTTCCGAAAGGAGAATTCTCTTTCTAAATCGACTCTGAACTTCCCGAAACTCAATTCCGACAGCGCGTACAAGTTATAATACCTGAAATGAAGCTGTTCATGGCCTCCGACTGCTGAACGGCGCGCTAGGGCTCGAAACGACCGGTCGGGTCGTTACAGATTAAGTATGAATTCTCATGTAAAATATATATCGTTTGTACACGAGATGACATCGTTCATAGTTCATACTCGAAATTGGGAAGGCTTGAGATTCTCTCACATGTGTAATCAAATATAAAGTTAATTGATCAATTATATTTGATTAATACCAAAATATTGGGGAAGAAACTTTATAGGAGTTGTCGGCTGTTTGCTCCATGTTTGACGTAAAATTTACATGGGGGCGCCCCATTTGTAGCCACATTTTTTTTCTGTTTGCACCCGTACCCATTTTTTTGTTAAAAGCCTTTTAAAAAGACTATTTTGTCATTCTTTATTAAAAGACTACTTTCTCTCCAAGTATACACTAGTCCTCTACTATCTCTGTCTCTCTCTCCCATTATTCTCTTTTTTTATTTGTTCTTATCTGAAATCAAACGGATTTCGTCGTTGTTTTGATTTTTCAACTGCTAGTCGTCGTTGTTCCCACATTACGATTTAATCATAGGTACATTGCATTAACTTTCTGGGTTTTATTTTATGATTTCTGGGTTTTATTTCTGGTTTTGGTTTTGATAGTCATGTATTTATGATAAAATAGTTTCTTAGGGTTTAGTTTGATAAGTGCATTAATTTTACTTTTATGATTGTGTTTTTAGGTTTTCTGAACGAGCGTTGTGTTGTTGATGAAAATTCTATAAATTCTTCAATGATCAGACGTCGAAATTTTTAAAAATTTTGAGATTAAATAGATAATGCTATTAAAGTGTGAAGTTTATAATAGTCCAATGATACCTTAGATAGGAGCTAAAGTTTTTTTTTCGTGTTTTGGAATTATTTTTGGATTTGAATTTGTGTTTTGTTTTTTTGTAAAAACTACAACATGTTTTTTTGCTGAATGTTTTGTGTTTGTAACTGGTGAACTTCAGCTTTAGGAGCTGAAGTTTTTATTTTTGTTACTGGTAAACTTCAGCTCTAGAGCTAAAGTTTATGTTTTGTAACTGTCAAACTTCAGCTCTAGAGCTGAAGTTTTTATTTTGTAAATGTCGAACTTCAGCTCTAGAGCTGAAGTTTTTATTTTTGTAACTGTCGAACTTCAGCCTTCTTAGAGATTGAAGTTTTAACTGATCTTTTTGATAATGTACTGGTGTTATTTTTTGTATCTTTTACTTTCTTGAACAGACGACACCTAAAGAACCTAATACAGCTAAAGTACGCAAAGCAGCTAATGCACCTAAAGCACCTAGACAACCTATAATACCCCAGGTCTATATGTCCCTGCTCCTCCACCAACAAGACCAAGGCAAAAATATTTCGGGTTTTGAGATTAGTTTAACTGTAAGGGTTACTGGAAGGGGAACCACGATTTGAAGAAATTAATTACAACTTTCTTGACTCCTACACAACGAGATAAGCTTAATAGCGGTACATTTCGATACATTATGGCTATGGAGAATTTCCAACGCAGAATAAAGTTGGTTCATTGTCTGTGTCTTTTTCGAATATTCACCAATGATCGAGACTCCATTAGTTTTAAGATTTTTGGCCATGATATTTTCTTCACCCTTGAAGACTTTCACATTATGTACGGTTTGCGGATTACAACACATAATGTTGAAAAACCAATTAATCAAGAGAGCAATATTCTGAAAAGCTATTTTGGTAAGTCCAAGGGTATGACTTTGAAGGATATTCGAGATTTTATGACTCAGAATAAAATTCCGAAGAATGTTGTGAATCACATACACATATGCGAGAGTGATGATGATGTTGTGAAGCTTATGGAAATTCTTGTTACAGAGTCTATTTTGTTTGGGAAAAAGACTGAGTCATCAGTGATGGAGAAGTATGCATCTATTGTTGAAGATGATAAGGTTTGTGCTGAATATCCTTCGGGTAATGTGGCTTATGAAAAGCTCATTTACTCACTGAAACATGCATTGGACAAGCAGAACAAATTACGTTCAACTGAGTATAAACTTGGTGGATTTCCATATTCGTTATGTGCTTGGTTCTATGAGCGCTTCCCAGATATTCGGGAGAAGTGTATAAAAGAGGATGAGCACCTTGTTACCCCTCAGGTTCCCACGATGTTATGTTATGTATGTGTGGGAGAGCCTAAATTTCCCGAACTTTTTGATATCTTCAGTAGTCATGAAGTAAGTTACTTTTTTTTGTCTTTGTGTTAATACACTGACGTATTAGTTTTTTTCTCCTCATAATATACTTTTTTGTATTAAACAGAGATATCGAACCTTTAGGGTATTGGATATAATTCCTACAGAAGAGGAATTGAATTCAATGCCTTTAATTGGACAATTACCATGCAGCTGGATTCGTTCAAAGGTACTTAATGCGGTTGATTCAACTGGTGAATCACCACGTACTCTGAGTCGATCAAAAGAAGCGAAACGAACTCCTGTTATTGGTGAATCACTATGTAGTCGGAGTCGATCAAAAGAAGCAAATCGAACTCCTTTATTGGCGAATCATCTCGTACCCAGAGTCGTTCTAACCGTTCTACAACGGACTTTGATGATAATGAATTACTCGACATAATATGTTCTGTAAGTTTTGATCTGAAGTTTTTTGGTTTTGTTTTTTTAAAAGTACAACATGTTTTTGAGCTGAAGTTTTCTTCTATATCTGAATTTTTATTGTATGTCTATTCTAGAGGTTAATGATGGAGGTCCAAAGGCATGCAGAAAAAGAAAGAAGCACGATCGTGCAAGAAGTTTTCGATAAGTTTCAAAAGGATGAGCGATCTGCTATTGTAGATGCGGTTTTCTAAAAGTGAAGGTAAACTAATTTATAGAGAAGTCTTTTTATTTATGTTGATGTTATTCAGATTAATCATTGTTAGTAATTTTTTTTCTAGGAATATTTCGATGAGAAGTTTGAACAGTTGTTTAAGATTGTCAACAAATCAAATGGAATGGACGATAACAATTTTGATTTGAGTAACCATCGAGAGTATGATAGGGTGAAAGACTGTTACAAACATTCATCGAATATTAATGTTGTTGATGATACATCAGATAAAGTCGCAGATGTAAATGCTACACGTGAGGAAGTGGCTTTTGAAGGCAATAAACATGTTCAAGAACAAGTTGAAGAGGAACGTTCCAGTGCTGATAGATTGAGCAGAGATGCTCATGATGAAGAACATGCTGCTCATAATCTATCGCATAAAGTCGCAGATGATAATGCTACATGTATGGAAGCGGCTGTTGAATGCGATGAACATGTTGAACAACAAGGTGGAGAGGAACAATCTAGTATTTATAGATTGAGTAATGATGAAGAGTTAATAATTGAGAAAGGTGCAGATGACCAAGTTATTGGTACTGAAAAACATGCATCGAGTTGTGCTTTGGAAAGTGATATTAGAGATAGAGATCAAGCACCTGTTGGTACTTTAGAACTGAAAGCCAATGATGTGTCTAGCACTATTGGGAAAGACGATCGGTTTGATGGAGCACTAGCTATTTGCATGGAAATTTTAGGTGGTGATACACAGGAAATTGTTAATACAGGTATAAAGTGTGAAGTTTATAATAGTTTAATGATACCTTAGATAGGAGCCGAAGTTTAGTTTCATGTTTTATGTTTTTTGTTATATATTTTTATGAACTTCAGCATGATTTTTGGATTTTGAATTTGTGTTTTATTTTTTTGTAAAAACTACAGCATTTTTTTTGCTGAATGTTTTATTTTGTAACTTGAGAACTTCAGCTCCAGAGCTGAAGTTTTTGTTCTTCGGTTCAAGAGCTGAAGATTTTATTTTGTAACTGTCGAACTTCAGCTCTAGAGCTGAAGTTTTTATTTTGTAACTGTTGATCTTCAGCTCTAGAGCTGAAGTTTTTGTTTGTGACTGGCGAACTTCAACCTTCTTAGAGTTGAAGTTTTTAATTGATTTTTTTGATAATATCCTGTAGTGAAATTTTCACTATAGGTATAAAGTTTTTCTATGTTATATATATAGAAAAACTAGTTGTTGTATTCCCCCTCTTTATGAATATGCAGTGGAAGTTGAAACTAGTTGTGCTTCAATTGACACAACTCAAAACTCTCTAAATTGAATGAAGGTTGTGTTGAGAAAAACCTTCTAGAGAATACTCCAATGCTCCTCGACGTTGGTGCACGGTTGAATGAAGCTGTAACTGCTTATATCGACAAAGGCATGCAGCCTGGAGAAACTACAACGGAAGACAAACGTCAAGGTGTTCTATAGATCATGAATTTATTACATTTGATGCAAGTATATTTTTTACAGTTTAAAATTTTACGTACTTTATTTTTTTTGTTTTGTTTTTGAATGATTTTTCAGAAAGACTCGAGGCAGCTCAAAAAGAATTTGGTGAGCTTGTGCAGCTATATTAAAAAGGAGAAATAAACTTATTCACACCCGTTGGCTCACAGACAGATGTGAAATGTATTGGTATTATTTTATAAACTTTAGTCAGTATTATTTATTTGTTTATTTATTTCATGAAGATAAAAGGCATTTCTGAAGGTAAAGGAAGTGGATCTGTTGGAATGCAAACACCATCTATGTCTCAACACTTAGACCAGGTAGTTATTTTCTGCAATTCGATTACAAGCTATTTTTTTGCCTAACGTGTTTTTGTATCAGTTTTATTTATGCTTATATTTTCGTTGCTTCTGCAGATCTCATCTGATGCATCGCAACTTCTTCCAAATCCTAAGAGAAGGAAGATTTCCATATGTGTGACATCAGCAATATGCCCAACTTCAATATATGTTCATTTTCGTTGGGTAGTACACAAGGGACTAATTCAGAAGATAATTCTACTGTTGTTGTTCTTCGTGAAGAGAGACAAGAACGTCGTGAATAGCAGGGAGTTGGTCAAGTATCTACGACGATGGATGTGGTCTCTCCCCCTGCTAGTGAACAACAGTAGTTAGTTGTGACGAAACAGCAGGAAGAGCAAACAAAAGGAAAACCAGATAAAAAAGGAAAAAAGATTTGTATGGAGAGTATTTGGTTGAGATCTCCTTACGTAGTTCATAAAAGAAAGCAAAGGGATCAAGATTGGAAAGTATGAAAGAATACACGAAGGTGTCCCTTCCATTATGTTAATCAAGACAGTGGATTGATGCAAAGATTTACAGAGTGGTTGGAGATGGATTCCAGTGAATATCATTCCAATCCATTCAGATTAGCTGGAGTTGATATTCCAAAATCATTCTTTATCGAGCTTATGGATCCTAACTATGATCTTGCGGATGAAGTAAGTTATTAAGTTTGTTTTTTGAATTGTTTTTCAACTGTATTTACTAAAACTTCAGCTTATTTTTTATAGTAAAATTTTTGTACTGTAATTTGGAAAACTTCAGCTTTATTCATAATAAACAGCTTAAGTTTTTTAGCTTATTTGCTAAAACTTCAGCCTAACCGTGTTGAAGTTTTTGACATATATTCTCTAGTTTTTTTCAAAACTTTTAAATCAAACATGCTGAAGTTGTTTAGATTATTTTCTAACACTTCAAACTGAATATGCTTAAGTTTTTGTCATGCTTTATGTAGTTTTGTAAACTTCATAGTTATGCATGCTGAAGTTTTTTTTTCACATCTTATCATTTGTTGTTGTTCATTTGAAGCATATGGATGTGTGCATATATCACTTGCACAAAAAATATTGCTATCACCTTCCAGGTTATCCAAAATCAAGATGTACAGTAATCGATTTAATTTTTGATCAGTATATGAGTAAGTTGGCTGGTATTCATCCTTCAGAAGAACAGATGGAGAAAATTAGAAAAAGAAAGGAAAAGAGAATGGAGGATAAAAAAGAGCAAATCAAAGAGAAAGAGGATATCCAAACAACATGCTGAAGAAGAAGAAGAAGAAGAAGAAGAAGCGGTTATTCAGCCACTTACGGACTTTAGTTGGTTTGAGGAAGAATCAACGAATGAAAAGGTGGACAACTACGTAAAAGGCCTCGAACTTTCCTGTGGTAGCTCATGGGCATCTGCCAGAAAAGTATTCTTTCTATTTCGAAATAAGCAAAGGACGGGCCAGAGATCTACGCACTACTTCTTTGAAATTTTGTACTTTAAAGATAAAACTATATATGTGTATGATTCAATGGTCAATGTAACATATGACCATGCGGTTGAATATGTCAGACATTATGTCCGGTTGATCCCACACGGTCTCAAATGCTTGGAATTTGGGGCACACAATAAATTTTATGGGAAAATACCTGTGGAAAAATTTCTAATTAAGTGGATGCAGACACCGCTGCAGGGTAACAAGTATGTGTTTTGTATATGTTTTAACATGCATCGTATGTTTATTATTTTTTGCCATTGTGTCAACTATTCTTCAATTTCTTTTTCATGTTCTTTTTGCAGTGTCGATTGTGGTGTATTTGCTCTTAAGTTCATGGATATGTGGTTGAATAAAGAAGATGTCTTCAATTTCGATCAAAGTCAGTCATTGACATTAATGAGAGAATTGGCTGCCAATTGATGATAGGCTATAATAACGTATTTTAGTCGATTATTACGCTCTAATTTACTGGACTTTAGTTGAGTTTGCGCTTTAATTGCTAGTGTTTTGCACTAACGGTGTGTTTTATGCCTTGTAGGAGTGATTCCGAGTTATATAGATGTTATGGAATGAATTCAAGTGATTTGGAGCTTTGAAGTCTGAGTAAAAGCCCAAGGAGTTAAGCCGAGATCGTATTCGGGGATCAACGTATGATAAAACAACAAAACGAGATCTTGGCAAGGAAAACTATTGTGAGAGAATACTCAAAACATATTTCTTGTTTTCTTTGATTATTATTATTAGTTATGATGAATTCTGTTGTAGTTTGTTTTCCCATAGCCCTGAGTAGCTAAATCCTTTGTCTAAGGTTTTGATGGAACCTATTGGGGGATGAACTTCTTGTTTATGTGAATATAAATTGCTAGCTTCAATCTCTATTTGTTCAACTTTGTGTCTGTTGTAGTTAATTGACAGGATCCTCAATTAGCTGTGCCTATTTAGTATGCATAACTTGGAAAAGAGTGCATATTTAGGTTATTGTTGAACAACACCACTCCTAGATTATAAGAGGAATCTATAATTGCAGGTTTAAAGGCGGGATTAGGGATAGCAAAGCCTTGGGTGTAATCTAAAGTGAATTGTGCTAAATAAAGTAGGCTAGTGTATCTCGGGAGAGTGCATCTAGTATATTACTGTGATTACTAGGGAGAGATTTACGGTAAGATGAGCGTTCATGATTGATAAAGATGTGTTGGTAAATTTGTATAAGCATAAATAGAAGGGATTCCATCAATAGGGGAAATCATTGTCTTAGCTTCTTCTCATTATTGTTTACAACTTTAGTAGTTTAGTTTACACCTGTTTAGTTTACTTGCAAGCGTAGTTAGTAAAGAAATATTCAACTGAGATTCAAATATTTGGGAAGCTGTTCTGAAGAGTTTAGTGGTTCTAAAGATAGTGATTGATAGGTTAACTCTCTGTGGATTCGACCCTGGGCGTAATACTCGGGTTATATTTGCAACGTCTGCATTGTCCTTTTTTATAAGGCATAGTTGGGCGTGATCACCAATCTTTGGGCTCATGGAAAGTGAAAACAAGATAGTGGCTATGAAACTCTAGAAGAACAACAAGGACATGATTATGAAGATTTTGAAGAGACTGTGTGTGAATTTTTTTGATTAGAGGATTGGCTGCACAAAGTTTTAATTTTGTGAATATACATTAATTATTTTTTTAGTTCACTTTTTTTTAGACAAATATGTTTGTGTCTTTTATCATGATTTTTAAGTACATTTTTGTTGAAAAAACTTAAGCATGAAGTAAATGACTTCTGCTTTTTAAGCTGGTGTTTTGGTTAAAAGTCATAACAAGTGTTGATTGTAGGACAAAAACTTCAGCTTATCAAGTGCTGAAGTTTTTAGAAATACACAAAACAACTTCGGTATGTTGGGTTGAAGTTTTCTGAAAAAGCTTTGCAACAAAACTATTGAATCCACGACAAAAACTTCAACTTATAAAGTGCTGAAGTTTTTAGAAATACACTAAAAAACTTCAGCACATTGGGCTAAAGTTTTTTTGAAAAATCTTTACGACAAAATTATTGAATCAAGGACAAAAACTTCAGCTTATCAAGTGCTAAAATTTTTAGAAATACACTAAAAACTTCAGCAGTTTGCGCTGAAGTTTTTTGGAAAAAGTTTTACGACAAAACTCTTGAATTGTCACGACCCAAAATCCACTAAGGGTCGTGGTGGTGCTGGACACCTCTGTCAGGCCAGCCAACTCAAATTACTTAATTAAATCTCATTTTAACACTTTTGAAATCCAGGATTTTCCTTCCATTTTCATAAATAAAAGTTCAGTACTTGAATTCAAATTTAAATTATAACAACTAGTACAAATCCGTTGAAACCCATTCCAGAAACTTGGTGTCACAAGTACATGAGCAATTATCGATAAGGAAAGAAAAATACAACATATGTCCGTAATACAGTGGACAGGGAATAAATAATAAAATGCTGAAAGGAACTACACTGGCTGCGGGTCGTCTCGAACAATGCAACTCACCTAGTCCCAAAGTCGTCTGCGCTGCTATGCCCAATAGGCTGCTAGAGGTATATATACATGTGCAACAAAAATGCACAGAAGTGTAGTATGAGTACATAATCAACGTGTACTCAGTGAGTATCCCGCCTAATTTCGAAGGGGTAGGGACGAGATAGCCAACTCCGACACTCACTAGAAGTCAATTAGCAATATTCTATAAGTGCGAGGATAATCATGGATTTGTATAGAAGTTCTGATTGTGAAGCCAGAAAAATAGGTAAACACCTTCAACAATAAATCAAGGACTTCTAAAGTCTGGTCTTTATTATCTTATCAGTTTATATCAAGCCACGTAGGGCCAATTCCACATTTACAATTTTCAAGTAACGGATAAACATGCACAAATTACACCGAGGCGACGACCCGCTCCGACAGGAATGTAAAATGTGCACTGTCGAGGGTCGAGCAACACGAACCATAGATGCATCTATTCTCACCGAGGCGTTCAGCCCGTTCCATAAATAAACACATATCTTGCTCGAGAATCATCCATGCGACGCAGGCACACATAAAATACATGCTCAAGTAGGAAATTAAGAGCTTATCGGGGATAATCAACCAAATAGACAAATTTCTCTTTTTAACAATTTAGGAAATGATGTTTAATCTCTTTTTTAAATTCTTTCACTAATCAAAGGTGATTTAAACAATTCAAACTATCAATGGGTTCACAATAATCCAAGTATAACATGCTTTTTGGGTCCTAGACTACCTGGACAATAGCATAATAGTAGCTACGCATGGACCCTCGTCACCTCGTGCGTACGTAGACCCTACAAATAGGAGCACATAACCAATTTAACTCACCTATGGGGTAAATTCCCCCTCACAAGATTAGAAAGGAGACTCACCTCGCTCCGAAGACTCAAAACCGGCATTCTACATTCTTTCGAAGGCTTGAACCGACGCACAATGCACCCAAAATGGCCAATTAACGACAAACTAATGAGAACATGCTCAAATACTTGTTATAAATTCAAATTACACAGATTCCCAACTCTGCTTAGTGAAATGACCAAAATACCCGCGGGCCTACATGCCCGGATTCCAAAATTTCTCGAAGACGAAGGTTACCCATGACCTTAGGAACTCAAATATATGATTTTATCCTAATTCCATACTCAAAATCGTGGATAAATTCTAAGAATATAATTTTCTAGGTTCCCACCAAAACCTCAATTTTCTACCCATTTTCATACTGAAATCCATACATAGTTAATGTATTTAACTCAAAATAGGTAGGAATAACTTACCTTAACATTGACGATAAAAATCCTCTCTTGAAGCTCCCTAAAAATCCCCTAGGCCATGAAGAAATGGAGAAGAAATGGCCAAAATCCGACTTAAAACAACCCCTCTGCCTCCAGACATTTCCGTTTTTGCGGTACCATTACCGCTTCTGCGGAAACCGCTTTTGCGGTTTTTGGCCGCTTCTGCGGTTCTAGCCAAATTGGGCTGGACCGCTCCTGCTGTCTAATTACCGCTTCTACGGTCCCAGCTCACCTTACTCCCAGCCGCTTCTGCGGTTACTTCCTCGCTTCTGCAGGGCCTCTTCCGCAGAAGCGGAAATACCAACAACACCAGCCTTCCCAAAAATCCATTTTTCGATCCGTTAACCACCCGGAATCCACCCGAAGCCCTCGGGACCCCAATCAATCATACCAACCAATCCCATAACACATTATGGACTTGCTCGAAGCCTCAAATCACATCAAACAATGCTAAAACCATGAATTACACCCCGATTCGAGCTTTATGAACTTTGAACTTTCCAACTTCTATTTCTGATGCTTAAGCCTATCAAATCACATCCGATTGACCTCAAATTTTGCACACAAGTTATATTTGATATTACGGACCTACTCCAACTTTCGAAATCAGATTCTGACCCTGATATCAAAAAGTCAACCTCCGGTCAAACTTCTCAAAAACCTTCAAATTTCTATCTTTAGCCAAATGGCTTCAAAATGACCTACGGACCTCCGAATTCACTTCCGATCACGGTCCCAACTCCAGAATCACCATACGGAGCTATTTCCATACTCGGACAATACGCTAACTTCCACAATAGGCGCTAAAACGCTCCCGGGTTATCCAAAACCCGAACCGGGCATACGCCCAAGTCCGATATCATCATACGAACCTGCTAAAACTTTCAGATCCTGATTCCAAGGTTTTTTACTCAAAATTCCAATCCTAGTTCATTCTTTCAACTTTAAGCTTCTCAAATGAGAATTTTCATTTAAATTTAACTCCGATCTTCCTCAATTTAAATTTCGACCATGCGAACAAGTCATAATACCTGAAATGAAGTTGTTCATGGCCTCAGACTGTTGAACGATGCTCTAGGGATCAAAACAACCGGTCGGGTCATTACAATCTCTCCCACTTAAACATACATTCGTCCTCGAACAAGCTGAGAACTATACTGAAGTAGTCTGAACTTGCTGTATAACTTCTCATGCACCTCACTATGCTACCACAATTGAACTGAGCATATTGGCTCGATAAATTCTGAAGATATCCCTATTTATTCAAGCAAATAAGCCTTAGAGCCCAATTCCAACATCCGGAATTCTATGCCAGGCCTGTTTCCAACATACGATCACCATATCAATCACTATACGTTGTACTCAAACATGACTGCATAACTCTTCTGAATTCGCACTTTGTATCACTTTACTCATAGGAGAACAATAACATTTCTGTTTGAATTAATTGAAATTCCACGAATCTGATGCTCCCATTGCACCTCATGACCTACATAGGTCTTACTCTAACTATTACAATACCGCCACGACGGATGAGATGCCAAAATTCATAATCAACTGCCGAGTCAACCAATCATCGAGTCTATACTTCTGACAAGAAACATTACTACATTCTGAACCAAATAATAATCTTCGCTCCTTAATATACTTCATATAATCAGATTGCACTTATCCTAAATCCCACAATCTCATCTTACCTAGTACGAACTGCTCAGGCAATAAGCCACTCCGAATGCGATCACAAGCCTCATATGACTCCACAATGTTCTAATAGGCCACCAATCCGAACACAACACAAACGGAAATCGAACTCAAGAAGGAATTACCTAACCCTCGCACTAGTACGGACCTTCCTTAGAAGATAGGAAGAGAAACACACAAAAAAATAACATATAGAGGACCAGACTCGACATTACACTGTTGCGGCGTGCAACCCGATCCAAATAACATACCCATGGCGGCATGCCACTCGATCCAAACAACAGACCCACGGCGGCGTGCCACCCAATCCAAATAAAATACCCATGGTGGCGTGCCACCCGATACAAATAACATACCCATGGCAGCGTGCCACCCGATTCATATAACATACCCATGGCAGCGTGCCACCCAATCCAAATAACATACCCATGGCGGCGTGCCACCCGATCCATACATAGATCTCACATAAGGAGATTGCACTTCGAGCTAAATCTGCTCATTACAATAAAAATATCAAATTTCGATCGCAATCACGTTAAGTGCATAATACCATCCGTGAGAAATCACATAGCGCTATAGGCTACAAAACTCAAGCACAACTGAGGTGCGGTACAAGATCTGAATCTCAAGAGCCATTTGCTCATAATACGACATCCCCATGCGGGTCCTCAACACATACAGAATTCCTCAAGCCGTCTCACCACTCACACAGCGCAATGTATCACTTCATGAAATATCTGACAACGAGATGACACCCCGGCTACTCCATA